>LS488424.1:12173-22406 GCA_900490705.1 Pristionchus arcanus | reverse complement strand
AATTATAATAATAAAAGTAATATTCCATTACATTCTGTATTCATGGAGCAGTTAATCGTGTGATATAAATTTGATTGTATTCCTCCTTGTTCAATGTTCACCTACAAATCATTCCGAACACACGCATTTCTTCACCATCATTTTCCTTGCTCCCTAATACTAGATTAGTCAGATGCGGAATGGGAGAGGGCACAGAGAAAAGAACGAGCGGCTTTATTCACCATCAGAGAAAGAGAGGGAGAGGAGAGGATACGTGGAGAATGGCAAACACTATTCAACGCCTCTTTCCCTTGTAATGCTGCTTTCACTTCTCTCCCTTTTCTCTCTTCCATTCCATTCATTCAAATACTGTTTTAGTTTGGGATTTTCTAACGAATTGTGTGTGAATCTGTTTGATGTTATTTATATGTACATTTGTTGGTAGTCAATAATTTTGTGAAAAAAGCTATTTCAGTTGCCTACATCAACTCGACGAGATGTAATCACCTCAAGGAAAAGACGAAACTATTCAAAACTAGATGAAGAAAAAGAAGGATTCTCCTCACGGCGATAGATCAGCGCTAAGTGACAAGAAATTTGCTGTTAAATTGGCAACGTTGGTAAGTTATTCGAGAGTGAATGCGGAACGTTTGGGATAAATTTTATTATCGATAATTATTTGATTGATTTTCCGCCGATTTACAGGTGTCTCCATCAACTGGCAATTCCTTGAACGGCGTCCGACGCATTTAACCCTCACTCGCCTCCAATCCCGAGTTGTGAAATGGCTTTTCCTTGTTTGGCTTCTCTTTCCATCACGATAAAGAGTATTGCGGAAGTCTCGAATAGTGTACAGGGAGTGGTTGTGTTCGCAGTATCCTGCTATAGACAGACGCAACATAGCATTTAGACTACATCACCATTGTCTTTTTGCCTCCTACTTAACTTCGATGTTCTCGTTCTTATTCGCTTGAGCTTCTTCCCCACTCGATAAAACCGCTTTTTCTCTTATCGTTGTCTTATTCACACACATCGGACGAGAGTATTCAAATACTCTTTACAGGTTGGACATGATATCCAAGTCGTTTCGTGATCACAAACACTAATCTGATCAAAAGTTGCGCATCGATCTGATGAGCCGAATAATAGATTGTTGAACTATTTATGATCTCGTACTGGCGGATTTAGTATTTACGAGAGAGAAACGAATAGTAGTGGCCGATAAATATTACTCATTAGCTTAGTATGCTGATGAATTTTGCTGTGAGAGACACGGCAATACAATGAAAAATTATGATTTTTAAATTTTTTTATTTTTATAATATAAAATAAAACACAAACTATGCTGGGTGACAAGCAACCTTTGAGATTTTGGAATAACTTTGATTGTTATTATCATTTAGACAATTATTGACAAACTAAGGAAATCAATGGAGCTATCACTCATCTACAGAAGATCCGGCACAGAACAATAGTTGCTTTTGACGGGCCTAACTCTTCCATGGCTGACTGATGGATGATATTTGCTCCTCCGTTGTAGAATATCTCTTCGAGTGCTCTCCTCGAAGAAAAATGGACACTGTAGAGTATGCAATCTTTGCCTCCCCACACATTGTTTATGCAAATTTACAACAGAATTTACCTTTGAAAAATTACAATGAAGCGCTCGAGTGGTTCCATATTTTTGAATAACTATTGAGCTGATGCAGACAACTGCAAAAGTCATAGAAATTAACCAATAAGAAAATATCGAACAGTGAAAGTATAGGGAGGAAGTGAGCGAGAAAATACAATCTCTTGCCGAATTCTCAAGGAGAACGAATGGGAAAACACTGCTAATTTATAGGTGGTGATAGCAAGGAATGGGCGAGAGGAGGGCGATGAGAAAACACTACAGGTGAGATAGTAAGAGAGGGGAAAGTGATAACAATGGCTGACAAAGGTAAATGGGCTCAAACCTCTCTTATTTCGAATACTCAACCGGTGAGCAGATAGACGAGAGAGCATGGACAACACGGAGAGGCATAAATGGTCATCATAATAACAATTGCGGAACAGATAAGCCGAGTCGAAGGGTCGATTATTTGGGAATGGATCAACAAGTTCATCAGGTAACGAGCAAATAGTTTATGAGCCTGACAGCAGAGTTCAAAATACGGTTAATCGTCTCTTCATTTCACACACACTCTCTCGCCTTTCTGACCTTAGTGAGAGAGTGTGGAAAATGAAGAGACGATAACCCGTATTTCGAACTCTAAAGTACTGTTTCCCTTGGCTCAGTCTGACAGGAACAAAGGACATTTCTACTCGATCTTTGACACACTGAATAAATTTAATTTACGCACGCTTACATATTTCCCCCTCGTGATTCACTACTTGTATTGCAGTGTATCTAAATTAGGAGAGCATCCAAATATTTTCCCTAGTGATTCATAGATGCATTCTTGTATTTTTGTTTTCTATGACTCAGCTTCGCATGTTTTCCTAGATGTTATTTTTTTCTGTTTTTGTTATTCTCGATCCTCGTACTTAAATATTTTTCCTTCTCTTATGTTCGTCTCCCGCACTCGTCAGTAGAGCTAGAATACCCCATTCCTCCCTTGAAAATGAAGTCCATTTCAGTTGACGGAGAATGAAAATGAAGCTGATTCTTCTGATTTGTGTGCTGATTTCGAACTGCCTTGGAATGGTTTGTTTACCGAGCTCATTGATTTCTCATGGTATATCGTTGGCTTAACATTTTTACTTATAGCATAGAACGAGTTCGGCTCATGGTTTTGCTTATGACTAAATGGAAAACAGTGCGAACTTAATAGTTGACGAACCGTGCTTCGAATTCAAACATTCATTCTTAATTTTTTAACATACATCTACAAATAGCTTCCTTTGCAGAACTTCGTATACGTGAGAGTTGTCGGCACTCTCTATTGCTCCACTCCATTCGAATACCACATCTATCTTGTTGTCAGTTACCCCTTTCCATTATTTCTCATTCCCCCACGCTTTGAGCGGTTTTTGCCTGGGCCGAAGTGTCGATTTTTTCAGGAAGATGACACGTTTATCGACGACCAAATCGACTTCACGAGATCTCGGCGCACCAATGGATCCGTGGAGCAATATGACGTCCATGGATGGGTTAGTCGGAATATCGTGCGTTTCAAATACACAGAAAACTGAACGTGTTGGCTAGCGAGCTATAGATTGTCTGGGAGAGAGGAAGGGGGAAGGAAGGATGGGGCTCGACTCGAGTCTCATTCAAAACGATGATTTTCGAGGTCGAGTCCTTGAGCATCGAGCAAGCTCGTTTTTATCAACCCTGGTTCGCAGTTTCATTTATCTCTAGTTAGAGCGCGGCCTTTGCCTTTGGGCACTAAACTAAAGAAGTGCAATCAATCAATCAATACTTTTCAGGATCATGCAGTGGGGTTAGGTCAAAGTGCATGCAGAAGTGACATCATCTCTATCAATTTCCGAAATTGTATATTCCAGGCTGTAGAGGTCGAGCCGTTCAACAACCAGGTCGAACCGTACCTCATGATATATCACAACTGTGGTGGGGGTAAGCTGAGTTCGCGAAAGTTTAGGCTTCAAACGGACTTTCAATATGAATAGAAATACTTTTCTTAATCACAATTTTTTTTCGAATGATTGTGGTAAAACCGTAGACAAGACAGAACCTTACCGGGATACCCACATCGCATGACTAAACGCTAGGGTTGCAGGTTCGGTATCGGCAATACCGCGCGAGAGGGGCGATATGAGGCCGTCCGCCTAAGGTTCAACAAGCCTCCACAGAGGTCGGGAACAGGTAAAAAATCGAGATGTCTAAAAAGTTGGCCCTAGGGGTTATTTTTGATCCTCTACACGCTGGGACACTCGATTTCGCAATATGTCCCCTCCCCGCTCCAGGGGGGCCACCCCCCATTTTGCCCGAAAACGCGTTTTTCGAGTTTTTCTCGCCAGGAAGTGCACAAAATGGCACAAAATCACGCGAGTCATAACAGAATTTCGAGCTCTATCTCGTGGTTATATTGATTTGTCATGATTCTTTGGATATGCCCGGAAAACCCGTCACCAGTTGAAAGAGCAGGTTCTCCTGATCATTTTGGTATATTGGACTTGGTATTTGACCGTACCTTCGGGTGTCTTTTGGGGGGTGGAGCGAAAATGGGACACAAAAAAAATTCGCGAATACCCCCGTGTTGGTACTCATTTTGTAGAGCTCGTTGAACTGATCATTTTTTGTGTTGGACTTTTTCATGAAAACATTCCCTCAAGAATTTACAGCTATCGAAAAAGTGATTATCGAACATCTCGCGAAAACGGCCGTTTTGAGCGATTGTAACTTCCCAAGGAAACATTTTCATGAAAAAGTCCAACACAAAAAATGATAAGTTCAACGAGCTCTACAAAATAAGCACCAACACGGGGGGTATTCGCGAATTTTTGTGTGTCCCATTTTCGCTCCACCCCCCAAAAGACACCCGAAGGTACGGTCAAATACCAAGTCCAATATACCAAAATGATCAGGAGAACCTGCTCTTTCAACTGGTGATGGGTTTTTTCGTCCTAATTCTCGGTTCAAAAGTCAGCTTTTTCTCGAAAACGAAAAAGAATCATGACAAATCAATATAACCACGACATAGAGCTCGAAATTCTGTCATGGTACGCGAGATTTTGTGTCATTTTGTGCACTTCCTGGCGAGAAAAACTCGAAAAACGCGTTTTCTGGCAAAATGGGTGGTGTCCCCCCTGGAGCGGGGAGGGGACATATTGCGAAATCGAGTGTCCCAGCGTGTAGAGGATCAAAAATAACCCCTAGGGCCAACTTTTTGGAGATTTCGATTTTTTACCTGTTCCCAACTTTTGTTGAGCCTAAGGCGAACGGCCTCATATGTATTTAAATGGTGCGGTGATACCGCATCCTTTCCTTCTCTTCTTTATTTTCTCTTTGTGCGCTCCTCATTTCGAGGTGCGGTATTACCGCACCCTCTTTACATATCGCGCCTCTCGCGCGGTTATAACGAAACCGATCTCGAGCCGGCAACCCTACTAAACGCTGAAATAGTTTTGAAATAGTATTATTGTTGAGGAAGCAAGTTCGCCAATGCTTTCAGTAAGCCGCTGCGTGTGCAAGGAATGGAGCGGAATCGAAAATGATGTCAACTTGACATTTGACGTCGACCTAGAAACGGACGATGCCATGTGTGGCAAGTGTAGGAAGTGGAACAACAGATACAGATGGATATAACAATTGAGAAGTGAAATGGATAATAACAACGATATGCGGACTCTCCCATTCCTGATGTAGCGATAGAATAATACACGAAGTAGATGCGGTGGTTCTTAGGTGATTCTGCTGGGAAAGCGCGCTATCATTGCTTGAAATACCTGAGTTCCTCTCTTAGTGTGAGGAATCCTATCCGATGAAACAATGAACTCATAAGAACAATTGGATTATGCGGCCTCTCGCGTAGAGAGACAAGTTTATCTCAGTTAATCACAATAATAAGGGGTTTTCTACCTATGAGCATGGGATAGTAAAAGTGCGGGAGGAATAATACTGAATTACAAGTGGAGACGCGCTAAGAGAATAAAAGATAAATGACGAAGCAGCACGCCAGCATGGCGTCTGCGTGGAGTTGACGAACAGGTGACCAGACGAGAGATGTAGTGTAAGAATTAACTCTACTGAGCTCTCGAGTGGACATTGTTCACTCTTTTATACTCGTGCATCTGACACTCTATCTTGTTTCTGGGTTCTCTCAAGAATACACGCTCTCTCGTTAGAGTGATGGAACTCTGGAGTTTGCACTTAGACAGCTGTTCGATGACTCATCGATTTCGAAATAATTCGTAAATGTTTCGAAATAGTTTCGAAATAATTCTCATAGGTCATCAGCTAAGAATAGCTGCATTTCCTGGAATTACTCGACAGCTGTTGTGTACTTTGGCAAGTGCACAAGAGAGGACAAAGTTCAGATTGCGAAATAATCTGAGAGAACTCGCAGGTCAAAGTTCAAGATTGCATTCTAGATATTTTCCTTCCCAATTTCTCTTCTACTACCGTATATACATGACAATAACCACGAATAAAGTGATTTCGCCGTATTCATTATGTTGCTTTAGAATTGCCTAACAATTGTAATCGTTTCACATGCAAACAATACACCGGCCAATATTAATAAAGATTATCAAGATCTATGTGAGTGATTACTAGCTTTCTCTAGAGGATTTCCCGGAGTACGGTCACTTTGTAGTCTCCGATTTGCTTATGCGTATTGATACGCGTATTCGGCGTAGGGTTGGCTTGGCAAGATCTTGATCAAGCAAGATTGCAAGATCTTGTCAAGAAATAACCCAATTATCCCCTCGAAGCATGTGAAATGCACATTTGCGACGTAATTCAATTAACATTCTTTATTACTATAATCCTCTTTCAATTAGAAAATTTACCTATCCCCTTCTTTGTCATTCTCGACTGTCCTCTTCTTTCTCCCCTCATTTTCGTCTCTCGCGCTCGTCAGTGGAGGTTGGTTGCACATTTCCTCTCTTGAAACACAGTTTGAATTCAGTTTCCGAAGCAAGAAAATGAAGTTCGTCCTTCTGATTTGTGTGCTGATTCCGAGCTGCATTGGATGGGTTTGTTTCCATAATCGTTGGTTCTCGTTTCTATGCTGGTAAATCTAGAAGATCCATTCTGGTCTTCTAAAGTAGTGTCCGTATCCCCTATAATAACAACAATATCTATTCAGACATGGGTGAACACGAGAGTGAGCGGCACACTCACCTGCCCCACGGCTCCCTTCATGTACGGCGTCCTATTTCTGGTAATGTTTTCGACCATAAAAGTAGGATGATCTTGTCTCCGGGAGCCGAAAAAATCCAACCAGACAGTTCTGACTCGAAATTCGAGCTGTGTGCATGTTGCTTCAAAATTAACGGAATTGTATTTGTTATGTAACAATGTATCTCAAAGAACTAATTCTAAATAAATCATTACCAGGAAGAAGATGGCAATTGGATAACCGACGACTACATCGATGAAACCGCGTATAAGACGAGCCAAGATTACGAGTACACGGTGAAATACGAAGTCAAAGGATCGGTCAGTCTTCTAAAAATACCATTTTTTTAGAAACAATGAGAATTTGTTGTGTGTTGTTCGCTTGGGGTGTTATTTGTTTAAAAAAAATACAACTGTATTTATAAATTCGTCCAGGCCATTGATCCCGAGCTTTTCTTTGACGACGGAGTCGAGCCATACGTCGTCATCTATCATACGTGCGAAACGGGTAGGTTGTCTAGAGGCACGCGGAACTGTACCTACCTGGAACATTGTTTTTGATTGAAAATTATTTGAAAATTCGCTTCGCACGTAACACTATTTTTTTTTGCAGAATTCGGCTGCATTTGCAAGAAGTGGGAAAATATCAAGGAAGATATGGACGTAACGCTCGATGTGGAGTTGGCGCGAACGGATCTGAAGTAGGGATATTAGAGAGTTCATCTCTTCATTCCTCTCGGCGGAATGACGAGACGGATTCTTCATGGCATGCAAAGAATGTGCCGTTCTATTTAAACATTTTTTGGATCAGTCCATTCATTCGATATATGTATATGTAGGACTCATTGAAAAATTGGCTACCGATATTTAAAAAAATCCTTGAAAATCTCCATGATGACGTGCGTAATCTCAGTCGGTGCGAACAGTGCGACGTCGTCAAATTCTATTTGGATGCCAAGGAAAAATTCAAGAATGTCAAGGATGCAATTGGAAACTTGATCGGAGGAAATGATAAGAGGAGATAATTTTAACCTCGAGCAGGAATAAAGAATGTTTCGCCGTATTTTATTGTCAATTTTGTCCATGAAGTTCGTTTAAAGGGGGAGAAACAGAAAAGACAGTAAGAAACTGCCACAACGATTCTGAGCTAGACAATCCTGCTCCAGTGAAACGGCAGAATCAGTATTTTTCTTTCTCACAATATCGAAAAAATAGTCCCTCTTCTCACGCACACTAATCGTAAAATAATAAGCAGTTCTGCACTTTTTTCATTCCTATCGTTCATTTACAAATTGGACCGAAGCGTCTCCGCTGAGCGTTTGAATGTTACGATACGATTGAGTGAGAAAACAAGCAAAGAAAATAGACAAGATTGTAATAAACAATTTGCAATGGCACTAAAAAATGTAAAAATGACTTAGAATAATTATCCGCATTAGCCTATTGCACAAAGCTATCAAAACACACATTTTCCTGCAGTTCCGTCAAATGTTGTAAGTTGTCCAAAATAACGTCGAAACATTCTTTATTCAGAGACTCGGGGCAAATATCTTCCCTTCCCCTCTTCTTTCATCTTTTCCACTCCTTGGGATCGAAAAATTTGCATTCTTCTTTGCACTTTCTGTGCTTTAGATTAACATTCTTCGCAGAAAAACTATAAGCGTCGAAGTCGAGATACAAATCCACATCTTTGCTAGTGTCACCCAAATCGAGACATCCGCAAGCGAATCCTGAAAGAATTATCGTTTTTTCACGATTTTCCTGTGAAAAAGTGACGTGGTTTACGTTTATTAGTCAACGAATTGTCCTCGGATCATTAAAATACTGTGTTAGATACCGACCTCCCCCACAACTGTGGTACACGAGCATGTACAGTTCCACCTCGTTGTCGCCCGGCATTGTCTCACTGGCCTGCAAATAATAATAATAATTTATGGACGCTCGATGGTGCTACATCTTTGAAGTAGGTTTTCGAAATACGGGTAACCACCAAGTGAAATACCAAGTGAAAGAGAGCAAGTGAAATGAAGAGACGGCAATATGTATGTCGAACGCTAGTGCAAAGATAACGAACCAGTCCCGCTATCTCGAATGGCACCTTCGTCTGGTTGGCAACGCTCGTCTCCTTCACTTCTCCGATGAGATCGTTCCGCCACGGACTGTCGTCATCCTGAACACGTATTTTCGAAATAGGCTCCACCCCTTTTTCGTTAGGACTTTAGGAAAAGGGGCGGAGCTAAGAGTGGGCGGAGCCAGGGAAGGAGGTGGAGCCAAAAGTGGGTGGAGTCAAAAGGAGGCGGAATCAAAATGAGGCGGAGTTTAAAATGAGCGGAGTTTAAAATGAGCGGAGCCAAAAGGAGGTGAAGCCAATTTGGGCGGAGCCAGAAAAGGGGCGGGGTTTGACAACGAACCTCAACCCTCATTCCGAAGTGCCAGCGCTCATCCGTGCACGAGATGGTGCCGTGCACTCGCACGCGAATGCCCACCTGGAAAAAACAGTGATTGGGGATGACAATGACATTTGGGATGACAATGACATTTGGGATGACAATGACATTTGGGTGGAACCGAAATGGGGATCTTCAAATCGCAGTTATCGCAGTTACTGTCCGCTTCAAGCGCTATTTCGCGCCGTCTGGCTGACGAGAAAGCGTGCGAAATGGTGTGACGGAGTCATCTTTCGTTTAGAAACGAACCCCGGCAAGGCAGCTCGAAATCAGCACACAAATCAGCAGAGCCAGCTTCATTTTCTTGCTTCGGAAACTGAAAAAAGAGAGTGTTTCGACAGAGAAAAATATCAACCAACCTCCACTGACGAGCGCGAGAGATGAAAATGAGGGGAGAAAGAGGATGAGAATCGAGAATAACAATGGAGGGCATAGTCAAATTACCTAATCAGTGTGGATAATAGTAATATTAACAAAAGAGAAATATTGAATTATGAAAGAAATGAAATTTATGAATATTTCACGCGTTACAAAGTTCTAATTTATTTTGGGTTGCCCTGAGTTGATTCTGCACATCATGAAGCACGACTCGATTTATTCGGATGACGAAATGACTTTGCAAAGGCATATAAGATATTGCGAAACATCATTTATTTCGTTACACAATTTTGGACTCGCATATCCTATTGCCTCTTCCTTCTGACATCATCCACGTTCTTGAAGCGATCGCACATATCGCATTTCTCTAGCTTCGGATTCTCCAGATTCACATTGAGAACTAGGGTTGGCTAAACGATACTCTAAACGTGGCAGGTTTAGCTCCCCCTCCCCTAGCTCTTCCCTAGTTCGAGCGAGAGAGCATGCGGAATGAAGAGAGTCTCTGGTTTCTCGTGACTAGTAGTAAATTAGTTGGGGTGGGCGGAGTCTGAGCTGACTAGTAGTAAATTAAAAGTCTGACTAGTTGCTGACCAGTTGGCTGCTGACTAGTTGTTAGCAAGTAGTCAGCAACTAGTTGGGAGG
>LS488424.1:0-12166 GCA_900490705.1 Pristionchus arcanus | reverse complement strand
CCCCCTTCAGATCAGGGTCTGATCATCAGATGGCTCCCGAGTGTGGATGCCGTCAACTGCTATCCCCAATAGGGAAAGCCTTTTGAATGTGACTACCGTACATGGTCTTACCATGCATGGATCAGTTACAGTATGAGGATCACTTATACGGTATCAATCAATAATACAGTACCTCATCGATTTCAGAAGTGGGCGGGGCCTATCCCCGACTAGTAGTAAATTAGTGGCTGACTAGTTGTAAATTAGTTCCCTGACTACTGATTCCCCTATCCGCCAGCAACTAGTCAGCATACTAATTTACAACTAGTCAAGAGAAACCAGAGGTGCTTCCGATCTCTGGGGCATAGAGCGTAGGGGGAGCTAAACCTGCCACGTTTAGAGTATCGTTTAGCCAACCCTATTGAGAACCTCGTTCAAATCCTTGTCGATTTCTTCCCATTCTTTGCACACGCAACTGTGTTCTGTAATGGATTGACTTATGTTTCAACAGATTAAAATGAGTTTCGCAGGCCGGAAATAATAAAAAAAAGCTTACTCGCTCCGCAATTGTGATAGAAAGCGATGCGCGGCTCGACGTTGTATTGTCCCGGTTCGCCGTCAGTTGCCTGAAATAATAACGACGATGTAGGATTCACTCAAAGAGATACATGCTCATGTTCGATGGCAGTTGGATCATAATATGAGGCCGTTTGCGTAAGAATCGAACAAGGGCTGGCACAGGACAAAAATGCCAATTCTCTGAAAAGTTGCTATTTGGGGTTCTTGAGGGTGCTGATGAAGATGGGCACATTAATTTTGTTCGTAGTGCACCGGTTGGCTCCAGACGACGTCACGTCGAAATCCGTTTTCTTGGAATATCTCTGCACTCGGTAAATTTATTTTTATGAAACTTTGACATAGGTTGTGGAATTGGATGGCGATCACGCTTGTTTTAGAAATTTTTTAATTTTTTAATGAATAAAGTTGTAAAATGGAACTTTTCGGGGAGCCCCGTGCACCCAGCGAGAGTAGGACAGATCGGACCGGAATGACGAGACGATTCCAAATCTGTTTTAAAAATGATTCTAAGTGGTGCCCATAACGAGAAAATCAACATATAGTGTACCTGGCTTGTAAGTAAATCTTACCATCCTTCTCCTTGTTGACTTCCGATCTCTTATCGATCGGTGTCTCCTTCCCGAGAGAGGCGAGAGAGCAAGGGGAATAGAGAGATCACAGAGCTGGGAAGAGGTCAAGGTAGAGAGACTCGGGTAGATCAAAAGATCGGAAGCCAGCTTGGGGAAAGATGGGAAGATTTACTTACAAGCCAGGTACATTATAAGTTGGTTTTCTCGTTATGGGCACCACTTAGAATCAATTTTAAAACAGATTTGGAATCGTCTCGTCATTCCGGTCCGATCTGTCCTACTCTCGCTGGGTGCACGGGGCTCCCCGAAAAGTTCCATTTTACAACTTTATTCATTAAAAAATCAAAAAATTTCGAAAACAGGCGTGATCGCCATCCAATTCCACAACCTATGCCAAAGTTTCATAAAAATAAATTTACTGAGTGCAGAGATATTCCAAGAAAACGGATTTCGACGTGACGTCATCTGGAGCCAACGAGTGCACTACAAGGAAAATGAATGTGCCCATCTTCATCAGCACCCTCAAGAACCCCAAATTGCAACTTTTCAGAGAATTGACATTTTTGTACTGTGCCAGACTCATCCAGATTTGCTCGATTCTTACGCAAACGGCCTCATATACCATCTCCTAAGTTACCGATTGAGAGATAAAGGGAGGAAGAATCTCGCGTAAATCTAGCTAATCGATCTTCCAAACTGGCAGATGATATTGCCGTTCGTATTGTCATTTCTGACAATCTCAAGATGTCATTGACAACTAGAGTTGATATTGCCATTCGTATTGTCATTGGTGACAATTTCCAGGTGTCATTAACAACAAGAAATGACATTGTCATTCTTATTGTCATTGATGACAATGTCAAGGTGTCATTGACAACTAACCTGCCCGGATACTTCATAGTACGCCGATGTTCCTTCGCTGTACAATGTCTCGATTGTGTCCATGAGGTCGTGAGTCCAGGAAAAACTGTCGGCTTCCTCAAGAATATATTAATTTTATTTAAAAATATTAACCTATTACGATATAAAAATGGGCTAAATCTTTCAAAAATGGGCTAAAATAGTGACAATCTAATTATTTATTTTTTTATAAATAACAATTTTATTTTTATTTTGAACGAACGATAATATAAAAATAAGCAATAATAATAATAATAACAACAATATTTTTGAATGTCCGTTACCTCGAGCATGATTGCGTATTTGAAGGGAGTCGAGCAGGTGAGGGTCCCCTTCACGATCACGCTCACTGACGTTCCAACCTCATCAGAAGCCTAAATCGGATTTTTAAAAAAAAATTTAAATATGAGATGCTGGCCGTGTCGGCTCAACTAATGTGAAACCAAAATCGGAATATCGTAGCTAATCGATTTATGATGCGTCTTAAAGCGAACTTAAAGCGGTAAGGTAGTTGATGAATAAGGAGAGTGCAATCATTCAAGCCACTCTGGTATCCCCCACTACAAGATGGAATAAAGATTATAAGAGACTTGTGAGTGCCCAAAATGAGCTTGAATCCTTACACTGTACGACTTCAGAGTAACTAGAAACTGACCGAAACGAGGCAGCTCGAAATCAGCACACAAATCAGAAGAACCAGCTTCATTTTCTCGTTTCGAAACTGGAAACAAGCATTGTTTCAAGTGAGGAAGGGAGAAACCAACCTCCACTGACGAGCGCGAGAGACGAAAATGAGGTGAGAATGGGAAGGCGATTCGAGAATCACAAATGAGGAAACAAATTCCTCAACATTGATAAATGTAAATATCACAAAATATGATTTGTTCTGAGTGATTACTCTTGTCTAGGCACAAGATGAAATTTGATTAGAGATAGCAAAGGGAATTCGAAGAAACTTCTTTATTTACTGTTTTGGAAAAAGGGGCTCTCCTCTGTACATTTTCTCAATCAGGCGTTTGATTCCGTAAACCAAATTATGCCATGCGCATCGATCGCAGGGCACATCAAGCGTCTTCTCGAGATTGATATCCCATTTGGCGTCCATCGGCCCACTGATGCTGTCCCATTTCTTGCACAAACATCCGGATTCTGCAATAAGGTTGGTTAAAACTATAAATATGCTACGTTGCCTACTTTTTCCCTAAAAATATCTACAATGGCATTGCATACTGCAACAATGGAGCGGGCTTTAGCTCAACAAACGATCTCACCAGTTTTGCAATCGTGAAAAACGATGATGTAGGGTTCGACATGAGTGTTGCCCCAACCGCGTTCTTCAGCCTATAAATAATTATTTTTAATGATATTATTATTTTCATTAGCATCATAAACATAAATGAATATCAAATTAAACGTCATAAAAATGCGAATATCTCACCATTCCCCTCAGATCATATTTCTGCACTGTTTGATTGCTGATTCCCCAGTTCTTTCCGTCGATTGTATCGTCTATGACGGTGTCTTCTTCCTATAAAGCCAATGATGATACCTATGGAATAGGCTACGCAGCTGCAAAGATCAAAGATCATGCGAAAACCAACCTTCAAATGAACACTGTAACTGAAGGGAACGGCGGAGCAAGTGATAGTCCCGTTCACTCTCACGGGAACGTCTACCTAAAGAGAGAGAGAGAGAGAGAGAGAGAGAGCGATTTGACATGCTAATTAGAAGGTACAATCATGATGTTAATCAATGCATTTGCGCCCTGCGGGAGATGATGATCTAGATCACCGCTAGCTGTTCAAGACCAATTCAGTCAGAAGAGCCTTTCAACCTCCATAGGGTGCGAAAATTGATTGCCCGTATGGGCTACATTGTGGTTGCACGGAATTGCCCGTTGCAGAACACGCTATCTCCTGTGCAAAGTTGTAAACGAACCCCGGCAAGGCAGCTCGAAATCAGCACACAAATCAGAAGGACGAGCTTCATTTTAACGCTTAGAAACTGGAAACGAACATTGTTTCAATAGAGGAAGGGAGCAACCAACCTCCACTGACGAGCGCGAGAGATGAAAATGAGAGGAGAATGAGGGAGAAAAAGGAAAGTGAGAATAAGCAAATTGGTTAATAGTTCAAAATTACAATTTCTTTCTTCGGAACTTAAATAAAATGATATTTTTCTATAATTCTGTGTCATCGCTGCCTCTGGAAAGAGATTTATTTCATAACAGTTTTCCTAAATCTTTACCACTGAAAAAAATTTTGTTTACCCACGCTGCATTTCCGAATTTTTCCATTGTGATTCATCACTATCTTTGCAGTTTTTTTTCTATATTAGGGGAGATCCAACACACTCTTATGTTTTGCTTTCTGTGATTTGGCTTCCCATTATCATATAATTTGACATTATCTCGCCAATGAAGTGAAGCTGAATCTTGCGAAAACGAAGCGAAATTAGTTTTCTTTTTTTTCTTCTAAAGAGTATGTTTTTTTGCGTGCTAAATATTTTTTGTTTTTGTTATTCTCGGTTCTCGTGCTTACTCATTTTCGTTTCTCGCATTCCTCAGCAGAAGTTGTTGGATGCTCCTTTTCTCTATTGAAAAACTATTTCAATTTAGGTTACGAAGCAAGAAAATGAAGCTCGGCCTTCTGATTTGTATGCTGATTTCGAGCTGTCTTGGAATGGTTGGTTACATAGCTCATTGATATCATGGTTTTCCTTATGACTAAATGGAATACAGTTCGAATTTAGATACATTAGTAATTCGGCGAACCGTATTTCAAATTCAAGAATTAATTTTTCAGTCATAACATTCTCAAAATTCTTCAACAAATAGCATCCTTCGCAGAGCTCTGTATACATGAGAATTGGCGGCGCTCTCACTTGCTCCACTCCATTCGAATACGCCATCGAACTTCTTGTGAGCAACTAATACAATTTGTAGATATCTAGGGGTACGGCGCGAGATGAGAGCAGACAATCCTATAAAATATTGCGCCAAAAACAGTTTCGCAATGATTATTTTCACAGGAAGACGACACATTCCGAAACGATAAGATCGACTTCACGAGATTTCGACGCACCAAGGGATCCGTGGAGCACTATGATGTCCATGGATGGGTTAGAGACTAGGGATGGCTAAACGATATGATATCGGAAACACTCTCTTCATTTCGCATGATGATTCCGGCCAAAAAAAAAAAAGGAAAAAAAAAGATGAAAAAAGGGAGGTACTATCATACCGCACTTTAGGGTAAGGAAGACGAACCCTTCAACAACGCAATCGAACCCTGGATCAGAATCTATCACAATTGCGGAACGAGTGAGTGCCTTAGTATTGATTTGGTACGCACTTTCTTTTGTTTAAATTATCTATTGCCAACAGGAGAGGCTACAGAGCAAATAGCATTTTCATTGTCATCATTTTTTAAACCATGATAAGAAGTCGCGGAAATGTCCGGGTAGTGGTCAATTTATAAGGAGACAGTCTTTTTAAAAAAATACTTAGAGTATTTCCAAAATACTTTCAAGGATTCTTTCCATTTCCAGAATCCGGTTGTGCGTGCAAGAAATGGGATAGTATCTACGATGATACGGAAATTACTCTGGATATAAATCTGAACAAGAATGATGTGCAGTGCGATTTGTGCGCTTCTCCCGACACGACCGAGAATATCAAGAACAAATGGGATGCTAGGCACGGCAAATGGGGCGAGTGGTCATTGAAGAGAAAATGAGAATTTTGATTCGGAATAAACATTTTTTTCCGCATTTGTTGTTGTTAGTGTATCGCTGACTGAAACAGTTACGAAATAAATTCTAGAAATAAGTTATCACATCATATCACGGAATAGATAGTAAAATATGAAAAAAAATGTTCATCACATCATAGCGCCGTGCTCGAAGCATCTCTAATTTCTTTTCATTATTTTTTTGTGAAAAGATGAACAAACAACAAATACTATTTGCACGCATTTCAAATAATACGTGTATTTTGCGAGTTTACTTGTTTTTGTTATTGTTATTCTCGCTTCCCCTTCCTCATTTTCGTCTCTCGCGCTCGTCAGTGGAGGTTGGTTGCTCTGGCTATCCCTCGAAACACTGGTCCACTTCAGTTCCCGAAGCATCAAAATGAAGCTGGCTCTTCTGGTTTGTGTGCTGATTCCGAGCTGCCTTGGATGGGTTTGTTTACCGATAACACTTGAGTAAAACGAAACTCGAACAAAGCAAGTAACACAAAATTTCGAATTTCAACCTAATAAATGCATAAATTCTCTTCGCAGAGCACGGTCTTCATGAGAATTGGCGGCACTCTCACTTGCTCCACTCCATTCGAATACGCCATCGAACTTATTGTGAGTTTACCCCTGTTCGAACGTTCGAGAAGACGGAGAGAGATGAAGAGGTAACGTGAAGGGTGACACGTCTCTTCCTCCCTCCTCAGTGAATTGGCAGGATCGTGAACTAAATCGCAAAATTCCAATTCGAACTCAAATCGACCGGCTAGACACTATTCGAAGCAAGGCAGTCGTCGTTTGTACGACAATAAAAATAATTTTTTGATAGGGCAAATTGCAAAGATTTTCTTGCAGGAAGACGACCCGATTAAGAACGATTTGATGGATTTCACGAGATTCCGAGTGACAAAGGGACCGGTGGAGCACTATGATGTCCATGGATGGGTTAGTACATCGATGAGACATCGAAAACTGAAAATAAATAGGCCGAATTGAAAACCAGTGTACATTTTCATTTTCCATTGGTTTCCTGTCGACGCTTCTGATGCATTCAATTAGTACGAAACATCAAAAAAGATCAGGAGATTTAACAGAATTTCACTTTAGGCAAAGGAGAACGATCCGGGCAACAACTCCGTCGAACCTTGGATCAGAATCTATCACACGTGCGGAACGAGTGAGACTTTTCGTGATGATAATTTGACATGCAACTTCATCATCTCATCGCTTCATTTGTTTTCAGAGCCACTTATTGTTAGTGCCAAATAGCCCCTTATTTGACAATTCTATGTTTATTGCAGATTCCGGTTGCGCGTGCAGAAAATGGGACAGTATCTACGATGATATCGAGATTACTCTGGATATCAATCTGAACAAGAATGACGTGCAGTGCGATTTGTGTGAATCTCCCGACACGGTCGAGAATATCAAGTACAAGTGGGATGCTAGACACGGCAAATGGGGCGAGTGGTCGCTGAGGAGATAATGAGAATTGTGATTTGGAATAAATAAGTTTTCCCGCAGTAATTGGTGTTTTCGCATCGAAAAGTAAAGCCATTACAAAAAATCCAGTGAATAGAAAGATCAGTTGATACAATAATAACTTATTCGTGTTTTGTTGTTAATATTTTATAATATTCAGCGGAAATATTGTTTATTCAAATTAGCACTATTTCAAATCACATTTAGTTCATTCTATTCTCGGGCAATCCACGTCGTTCGCTCCAATACAATTTGTCCGATCTCTCCATCCAACCCATCGAATCACATTGACTGCACTTCATTTCGTTCTTGTTATCCAGATTTACGTTGAGCGTCACGTCCAAATCCTTGTTGATTTCGACCCATTCCTTGCATGCGCAGCCCAATTCTGCAAGTATCGAGAGATACTTTATTCATTCCACGCATATTTTTAATTGCATGTTGACGAACTTTTAAGGAGGCGGCTAGTGCTTTATCTGGCCTCCTCTCACAAAATGAACAAAGATTTTAAGAAGAGTACGGCCTGTTTTTTAAATGGTACTAGTTCACAAATGCATGTAATATCAGGTCAACATCCCTCTTTCCATGACATCTATTCAACCAAGCCTGGAGAAGCGATTAGACACTCACTAACTCCGCAGTTGTGATAGATCATGATGTACGGTTCGACGTGGTCGTTGAACGGCTCGGGATCGTAGGCCTGCAAAGCCGGATGATACTACCAGATAACTGTATCGATAGAGAAAGCGTTACAACATCAAGCACAGTCGAGAAAGTTTTTGGCATGTGTTTCCAATAAAAATGAGCAAGGAAAACTCACAAAACCGGAGAGCTCGTACTGCACAACAGATTGGTTGGTGGTGCGCACCCAGTTCGAGTCAATATCGTCGTCGATATAGTCGTCTTCCTGAAGGAAAATCCGATAATCGTGCAAAATAATTAGTCAAAAGTGATAATGAAAAAGCCGTTGCGCAAAACTCTTTGTCGCTCATATTTTCGCGTCGACTGCTCTAAATATTACAATAACTATAAAAACAACAACAACAATTACCATGAGATCGATGGCGTAGCGGAAGGGCTTCTGCGAGCAGGAAATAGTGCCAGATACTCGGACGTGAACCTGGTAAGATACGCATACTAAACCCAATAAAACTAACCATAAAGCGGAAGAAAGGGAGAGTCCAGCTGTTAAACGAACCTTGCAAAGACAGACCGTAATCAGCACACAAATCAGAAGAGTGAGCTTCATTTTATTGCGTCGAAAACTGAAAATAATCGGTTTTATGGAGGAAAAAATAGCAACCAACCTCCACTGACGAGCGCGATAAACGAAAATGAAAGGAAAGTGAAGGTGGGCATCGAGAATAACAAGAACACAGTATTCAAATAAGCAAAAGGCACGCAAAATTTATGAAAAAGTTGTTTTTCGCTGTATTGTATGTCTTTTCAAGTATTTTATTCAATTAGTGATGTATGGGCAAACAAGATCGCATATCGATCATGTCCGATGACTGATACAGTCCAAATTCAACACATCCCTAGGACGCAAAAAAGCTTAGGTTAATTTCGAGTCACAAAACAATATTTGATGGCGAACTCAGCATCGTTTCTTCTAGCTTCTGCACAACGTTGATAAATTGCCAGAACATGGGATGCGATCGATCTGCGTTCATCGATAAGAGCAGATTGCAAGAGATTCTCTCCTCTGAGTAGGCTGGAATCTCTGGGCAAATTTCGGAGAATGGCTTCGATAGCTGCGTAGCTGCTGTTGGCTCAGTCAGGCATGGAAGGATTGGCCTGCAATGAAATTGTTTTACATGAGTTTGAAATGCGAGTAATAGTCCTCTTTGTTTAGTTTCACTTCAGGCTGTCGAAGTAATCAATCATTGTGCTCAAAATAAAGAGAAGATTACCACATTTAGAATTACAATAAGTACGCACACTGTAAAAGATAATGCATTGATGTCTGTCAATTGCAGTAGATTCGGTGGTGCTATTAACATGGGTGTGTAAATAGTATCCGGTGTGAGCATACGAGATGGGGAGACTAGCAGCTCATTGATTGCGTCTTGTAAAGTTGGTTCCGAAGCAGCGACACATATCTGCATGTAAACTTGATAATTAACTGATTTTCTGATTTTATTAGAGATATTGATTATTTTTCACAGATCCGCAAACGGATGAGTTACGCACATTAGGGATGTTTGCAGATTGATCTCGATTCGAAGTTTGATCTTCTGACTTCATCGTCAATGCTGGAATTTGGATGCATTCATGATACATCTCTGAAAAAATTTTTTTTCGACTCTAGAAAAAGGAATTGTTGGAGCCGAAAATAGTTCACCATCAGGAAATTTCGGGAAAACGCGAAGTCGGGTGTTCCCGTTGCTAAATCTCACGGACTTGAACACGAATCGATGGCAATCTTCAGTTTCTCTTTTGATACGACGGATGATCGATTTCGCACGCTGCGACATCACGTTGGCGCACTGAAATAGTATTAAAAATCATAATTTAATTATCTTATAGTCTCCCTATTTCGACGAGACTCATGAGAAGGTCCTGCGATGATCTAGGACCGTGAATATTCAAGGCAAATGAGTTAGGGAGCAGGGGAAATGTCAGATTTATTCGGAGAATGCACATACTCTTTCGCAAGAACACTCATTGTAGGGACAGGAAGCGGCGTGACCTTTGAGGCGAATCTGCAAGGATTTATTTCGATGGTTTTGACTACTGAAACCTCTAATTTCTTGCAACGGCTATGAAACTATCACCGCTCCGAAAAAGGCCGGTCAGAAAAGTTCACCGAATTTATTCGAAATTCGACGTACCTTCCTGCCATGCCCATCACATTTCCGACAGAAGATGAGACGTACATTTTCTTCCTCAAATTGAATGTATGCGAATACCGAGAGTTGCTAATGTACCTTCATTTCAGGGTTGCAACAGTAGGTAGTAGGCAGAGGTAGTGAACAATGTATCTGTAAACAATGTATCTGTTCAATATCGGACGAGCAAACTAATGCAAAGTTTTTGCCGCAAAAAAAGCAACGTGCAGAACAAACGAAGGCGAAAGCCAATGCATTGTTATGTTCAAAGGTGCGGCGGATCATTGAAACAAAGCGATAAAAGGCGAAAAGATAGGGCGCGCTTGATAGAAGCTTCTAAAAATACCGTAAAAGAGGGGTGGGAAATGATGCGCGACGGCTATTCCTGTGCATACTCGTAGTTTGGGAGGGTCAAAGGGGTATCCCCGAGCAAAGGCCGACGCGTCATTGTAGGGATGACGAGGACAGAACCTCTAATGGATTAATTTTCGCTTGCGATATGGATACAAAAGACGGGGATATTCATGCGTATACAGCAGTCATTGCTACAGTAAAATGGGGAAGGTGAATTCACCGAATAAGTCAATCCATAATATCTTGATGAGAAGGACGTCATCAAACAACATGTTCGTGTTCAAAGACTTCAAAGAGACCCATGGAAAATTACATCAAAACGTTCTTTATTTCTATTCTCGGGAATTCTTCTCAAACCGTTCAATTGGTAATCCCTCTTCTATCATTCACATCCAATTTCTCCGTTTTCTTCTGCTTGTCTAGTTCATCGCATTTACTACACTTCGAATCATTGCTGTCCAGATTTACGTTGAGAATCACGTCCATATCCTTTCTTGTTTCGGCCCATTCCTTGCAAGCACAGCCCAAATCTGAACAAATTTATTTCATCTCTCCAAATATAAGGCCGATTTACATTGATCTGTATCCCGTGAAAAGATTTGAAAACTAACCATGAAAGAAGAAACAAATAATAAATTAGGACTTACCCGTTCCGCAAGTGTGATAGATGATGATGAAGGGTTCGACGAAGTTGTTCCAAGGTTCGAAAATGCCCTCCGCAGCCTGCAAATTTGAAAATGAAACCACTACATACTAGGCACTACCGCTACTAAAAGAATTTTCTTCCTTTTTTTATAAAAGCGTCGTCATTAAAATTTAAATGATTAAAATGTTTTCGAAACTAACAATAAGCCATCCCGAAACACATGCAGTCTTCATGTATTATTTTATGCCTTGCTTATTTTTCAAGCTTCTTCTTTTTTCGCTTTCTAAGCCATAAATGTGTTGAAAACTAACCCATCCCGACACTTCATAGTGCACCTCAGATTGATTGCTCGTACGAACCCAAAGGACATCAACCTCGTCGTCAATGTAGTCATCTTCCTGAATAATGTTTGAAATTCGGATTTTATTTAGGATAATGAATGGCAAATACGGAAAATCGAATCTCCTCTGAAGGGAATGCATTTTTTATCCTTATTTCACGCACAACATTGCACTGTCAGTGTCGGAATTACCGACCCCTCTCGTGTCAGACGGTTAGAGGCATGAAATCGCGCGCGCGAGCGAGAGAGTTTAGAGAAAAAGTGGGCCACTTTTCCGGGAATACCGATCGTGCAATCATACGCTGCATACAACATTATTTACTGGTAAACTCATGCCAAAATATTTTTTTAGAAGCAAAATTACCAGAAGATCGACAGCGTAACGGAATGGAACGGAGGAGCATGAAAGAGTGCCGGATACACGGATGTGAACTCGCACCTGGAAAAATATCAATGATATAAAAATGGTTGATGCAATAAATGTCGATTTATCAAGATAAATTTTAAATTTTAATTTTGCACGATTTGTCATGCACGTCCTGTAAAATTGGCACAGTATGTAAACGCATATCACGCCTGTCACGAGAGAATCGAGCTGATATTGGGAATGGAGCGAAAATCATGAAATGAGTTAACATTAGTTTCGGACACCTCTAGGCATGTCCTAACATCCCCCAAAGTCTCATTGTGCAGAAATCATTTTGGAGCTCCCTACACCGGGTCGGTATCCTGGATCCCCAACTTTGAGC
>LS488423.1:337822-363113 GCA_900490705.1 Pristionchus arcanus | reverse complement strand
CCACTGTTCTCTTCCCGGCCAGCTGATCAGCTATAAATAACTATAAGTTCTCTGTTGTACTAGTTGTCAGGAGTTTGTCATTTTATGCCATCGTTCGTCACTCTGACCGGTGAGAGAATACGAGGAATGAAGAGACGGATTCTTTATCCTCAATTTTGTCCTTGTCAATGATAATGAACTCGAAAGCATTAAGAGAACATCGCATACTTCATCACAAAACAAATCGAGGAAAGTTGGATACTATATAATGAAAAATTACTCGAGAATAAGGGATCAAGAGTTGGGCGAAATCCAGGAGGGCAATTAATGCATCGCTTCTCAAATCTATGACATCAACCACTCGAAATTCCATAGTGAAGTAAGAGGGTCTCTTGGACGTTTAGAATCTTCTCATGCCTATTATTAGTGTGACTTTGGAAAGAAATCGTTTGAAATACCTCATGGATGTTGGAATTTCTTCCTTGCTTTCCTTCAGTTCCTCATACACGAGATCAATTGCTTCTCTTTCTTCTGATGTTGCCGGGTAGGGAAGGCTTTGATAAATACAATTGAAATTTAATTGGGGTTGACTGCACATGATGTACCTGGACCATAATTCTTAGTATTTATCGAATATGGAAGAAGATAGAAATACACGACGATGAGCTGGTGTACGCAGCTGAAAGGATCGCATATTGGGATTAGATCGCAATGTAATGGTCCAAAATGAAGGAAAATGAGTAAAACACAGCTAGGAAGGAGAAAGAGTGAAAGATGAGAAAGCAAACCAGTATCTAACACGAGTTGTTGGTGACCACTCTCTCATTCTCTACCCGTTTCTTCACTTTCCATTGACTATTATCTCTCTTTCATAGATGTTCTACTAAGCTCTTGTGTCGAAAAAATCACAAACAAAGAAATCGAGGAAAGGCGCGTGTGTTGAATGTTGTGCCGGTGCTATGTCAGATGAGAACCGTCGGATGAGAACCAAAAATTTTTTGAGCGGCGTAGTATTTTTCCAGGGTGTTCTAAACACCACAAACGGAGAAAATTTTTTTCGACGGATCTCATCCAGTCGGTTCTCATCCGACATAGTTCCGTTGTGCCGCGCATCCGGCTACGTGTCTTCCAGGGAATTTTAGCTATTTGAGAATTGAGTCGTTATAACCTCGGAGGGTCAAATGATTGTAAAATGGTACACATTTGTTGAGAATAAATTTATCGCCAATGTTATGTTAGAACTAGGCGGGCAGAGTTAGATGGCGGGAACGGGAACGACTTTGAGTTTTCAAAAGTGGACAGTTGAACGATCTCTGCGATAGGGATACATTTCGATAATCAAACGATTTAAAGGCTCATGCTTTTGGAAGTAACGGCGTAAAGAATTTGGAAGATATGAACCGGTTAGCCTATTCTCTGCAATGTAATATAATTCCCTAATTTGTGTTGTCAAGTCAGAATCTATAGTTTGGGAATTTACACGTCTATCAGATGGTTCTAAAACATTATCTTATGGCTCGGATATTGTCAATCGAAGTCTTCTTGGAGCTCGTCCTTTCTCCATAGACCACTCCTCGGAGGCTCGATTCGATTCTGAATAACAACAAATCTCTTTGACAAAGAGACGATTGCTCTAATCAACAAAAATAAAATCAAGAAAGTACGAGATTTGAAGCCAGCAACATTTTCGTGCATTTTAGAGAGGTTGATCAGATTGTGTAGAGGCTTCGCAGAGAACTGATGTATGCAGCTGAAAGTGTAACACAATTACAACACCTACGTCGCAGTTAATAAGTATAAAAACACAGGCAAAACGAGAGGAGGATGCTCGTGAAGATAGAAGGAATTGAGAAGAAGAAGAGGCAGTCTCACGTGGCAATCGGGAATTGTTGACGCCAGCGGACCACACTCTCTATTTCAGGTGTTCTCTCATACTCTATCATCTCTCTGTCCTGCTCTCTTCAGCTAGTACACTATCATCCTTGAAAAATGCGAATTCTCGGCATAAGGTAGGGTGAATCTGCCACTACTCAGAGTAACAAGAAAGTACATGGAATACAAATAACGAGTTTTTCATAATGGCAGCTGTTCTCTAGAATGACCTACTGGTGAGCATTTTGCTTTTCTGCAAACGAATACCTACCATTTAGCATTCCCTCGACCAAGAAATGACAGAAAACAGGCATCATTCTGCGAATATCTCATTCTTTATCACAATAACACACGATACATTAGGCGAAAGAAAACGAACGGGCGGGAAATCTAAGAGACTGAGAAAAACCGTATCGAGATCTTCGTTTTGATATAGCTATCTTCATCGGTATAGATTTTCCTAAAGGAATAACGTCAAATGAGGAAAATTACTCAGTTCGCACCTGAATATCATAGTCTTGTATTGATCATTATCATGAGAAAAGACCGAGAAACACTCGATTGAAGAGCTGGTGTAGGCAGCTAAAAGTATTTGCATTAGTGACAGTGCGGCAATGAACAAGGCCAAACGGCGTCAACAAGGATAGAAGGAATAGGGACGAAGAAGGCGGTCTCCCCGTGGCTATCGAATTGTTGACCACGATGGCTCGCTCTCTACCCTGACAGTCTCCCACTCTATTCCCCCCCCCCCCTCTCACTGCCTCACTCTTTCAACCATCATCTTTTCGCTTTTCACAGTCTATCGTCGCTGTGCTGCCCTCGCACCAATAAGCCCACTACCTCGCACGAATCTGAGGAAGAATGCGGGGGGAGGGCAGAGGAACCACAAATTCAAAATATCGGGAACCCGACCGGCCCTCTTCACCCGTTGACCCATCTGGCCTCTGCCAGCTGCCACAAAGTACGTAAGGAACGGAAAGGAAATCGGGGTGCAGATATCCAGGAACGAGACTGATATGTATATCTCATTATGGGTTCACTGCAACAATGTTTTCATTTAATAATGGACATGCGAACGCATAATTAGTTTATCATAATAAAATCGTGCTCGTCAGAACGAGTCATGATGGCTATCTCTGAGCTCCGATCGTATGCAATATGTCTACTATTCAAATGTACTCCACCAGGCGAGGGAAGAAAATTCGGTCGATCGATCGGTCGATCTGTCCTTTTCCACAACAATTCTGTCTCAGGCTCGTTCCCATTGTAGATCAAGACGGAGTGAGAGGATAGTTCGCTTCATTTTTTCGGATAAGAAGTTCAAACAGGATTGTCAAGAAAAAACAATAAGTACTCTGATTGTTCGATACAAATGTGCATGTGTCAATTCACTTCTGGGCGCTTCTTCGATTGGTCGTGTAATGATCAATGTTCAATAGTGAACACTTTCAGTTGTAGTTACAATCCATTTATTTATCACAATGTCCATTTTACGTAAGGGATATTTCTCTAAGGTGTGTCTGTAGAGAAGAGGATCACGTGCCAGCTGAAGAATCTGTGTTGTTAGGGCGTATTTCAGGAACGAGAACTCACGAAAGGCCCTTTTTTCCGAGCATATTCTCTCCCCACTGTTGAGCGAACACTGGAAATATACGAATAATCGTCAATATGAAGAGTCACAAAGTGCCAGCAATGAAATAATCGGGGGATAGCGGACCTCAAAAGTAATCTTCACCGATCCCTTTTTTCCCATAGTACTCCGCATTCTTCGTGGATGAGAATTTCAATTGTTGACGATGAAATGTTGAATAAAAAATTGCTTGAGCTGATGTAAGCAGCTGAAATCGGAAAATTATCATTGAAAATAAACAATACAAGTAAGGGAATACAAACGTGGAAATGAGAGAGCGGGAAGAGAGCGATGTATAGTGAAGGAAATAGTGAAGAGTGCACCTCTAGTGATCAATACGTGGATCCGCTCTATTTCTCGCGCCGTCTCTTCAGCAAACCATCTCTCTCTCTCTCTCTCTCTCTCTCTCTCTCTCTCTCTCTCTCTCTCTCTCTCTCTCTTGTTGTGATGTCTGCGGTTGCCAGCAGCAAGATCCAACTCCGTGTGAAGTTTTCAGACCATGTTTGAGAGTTTGCTTCCAGCTGTAAACAAATGAGATTAAGAATAGGCGTAGGTTAAGGTGGAACTGAACTATGCCCCTTCTAGTATAACTGACGAGGTGCTGTGTTTGATCCATAGAATGAGTAGCAAAATTTATTGGCATGACGACACAGATCATGGACGATCGTTACATGGTCGAGTCTGCTGGAAAATTTTCTTCCGTTTGGTTGGTTATAAATATGGCGGAAACAATGAATCCGAGGGATTTTATTTGATCTAGGGCATGAACATGCATATTAGTGCTAGGAGCGAGTGATGGAGTTGGTGGATCTAGGAGATCTTCTTTTCTTTTCCAAGTGCACTTTGTCGATTGAGTCATCGAACCCGAACCCGTAGAATAGGTATGGCTCCTTCTGCGCATCGGTTTACATGGGAGTCGTATGCACTAAGAGTTCGTGAATCTCGACGACGTATACCTTGACCGTCTGAAAAGACTCATTTACAGTTTTAGGTAGTGCGATTATTAAAAAAAAGAAGAATCCGTCTCTTTATAAATTCATCATAATCTCTCACTGGTAATGACTACAAGAAAGTTCAGAGAATGAGGAAATTCATAATTCGGACAGCCACAAAGGCAGTGATAGCGTCCACAAAAGAGCCGTCCATAAAAGACAGTCAAAGATTGTGCGAGACCAATTTTTAATTTCAATTTTTAATCAAGACACCAATTTAGCGCTAATTATGCCTTATTCTATCATTTTCCAAACCTAATTTGGCCTCTCCGATGAGCTTCTGTGGACCTGTGGATTCTGGATCTATCTTTCTCTACCAAATGTTTTGGAAACTATCGTGAGTGTACTAGGATATGACTCACGTTTCGCTGTTCCGTCGGCAAATATATTGAGAGAGTGATTGAATCAACGAGAGAACTGGTGTAGTCAGCTGGAAAGGTCGAAGAGAATTGACAATTTGATTAGATCAAAATGGATCATGCATGGCCCAACACGCAATGATTAACAAGTGAGATGAGAAAGAACGTAGAATTTAAAAGAAGAACAGAATACCAAAATTAGAACTGCTACGGAGAGAGATGATCTCGACAGGCACTAGGCCAGATCAGAGAGAGATATTTCTTTGTCTGGCGCACTCCTCGTTTTCCATGCTCTCTCACCTCATCTCTGCTCGCCTGCGTCTCTCTGGTCTCCATTATCCTTCGCTGTGCAATCAAGGAAAGGACTCTGCCGTATAAGAAACAACGACCTTTGACCATCTGCCCACAAGAATAGTTGAACTTTCATTAGATTTTTATTGGGAGGGTGCCTTACCTGAATGCCCACTCATCGCTCTCGGCTCTGCTCGAGTTTGCCCGATCTGTTGCATCATACTCGGATCATAACATTACTCGGCCCTTGCTCAGGTGGCCAATATCTGCTGTGTGTTGATCCAAAAATTGAGTACCATAATTCATTCCAATAACAACGCCATGAATCACACAGTTTGTAGATGAACGGGTATTTGATCAACGCTGCTGGAAAAATTCTCTTTCGATAAGTTAGTAACCAAGCGGCGGAAATAGCGGAAATAACGTATCCGAGCGATTTGATGTTATCTAGGGCATAAACATGTAAAAAGTGAGAGTAGTTCAGTGGGTGTATACGGGCACTCTACTCTTCCTTCTCAAGATCAGGTCCAGTATCTCTTCCAAGTCCTCATCGCATTCGAACATGTCGAACATTTTCCACATGTATGCTTTCCACACACTCTCTCTCTCCTCATCTTTGTTTGTCTGCGTCTCTCCTCTCCATGAACTATCGCTTTACAATCAAAGAGCTCTGCCTTTTTTCGAGTGTAATGACCGTGTGATGGGCCATCTGCCCAGTAGAACAGGTCGACCCTTTTCGAGTGGATCACGGTGTTTTGTTCAAAAGCTAACTTCTTTGAATTCTTCAAGGCACTTGCTTTGGTGGCCTATAATTCACTCTAATTTCACGAGCGAGCAAAGAAGTTCATTTTTTCACAATTTAAGACATCAGTAAAATCGTATTGAACTGCGGCGCTGGTCGAGGAGGAGGACACGTGAAAGCTGCAAAATCATGAATTATAGATTGTACGGTTAGATGAGAACTTACGATAGACCGCGTTTTCCAATGGACTTTTTCTCCCCATAGTCTTGCAAAAACTGAAATGAAAGGAATGATTACAACATGTACTTTTGGGGTTCTAGCAGAGATGACGATTAGGCTCTCTTTTCGAATTTTCTCTCGCCGGTGATCTGAGAGCATGCAAACCAGGGTGGTGACCATCATCACTACTGTCGATCTTTGAAATAATCAATCGGTCTCACACCTCTGCCGTATTGTCAGAGCCCCTTCTTTCCGAAATAGTCGGTCAGTATCAGCATAATCAGTTGACGAAAAAACAGCAAAATTTGAGGAGGTTTCGAAGAGAGCTGGTGTATGCAGCTGAAAGAAGCATAATTGAATCATTCGTACATTACTAAAACAGTGGAGAAAATGACGAGCGAACGAGAAAGCGAGGAAACGCGAGTGCGGCTATAGTGAAGGAATAGGGTAAAGGGCTCTCCGAGCGGTCAATACGCGGGGAACCCACTCTCTCTCTCTCCCTCACCGTCTCTTCAGCAATCTCTATTTCTCTTCATCTCTTTCGCCGCTCGCCACATTCCACTCCCCGCCCGGAAAGAGGCAAAGTACATCTTTACAGAATTCCATTTGTAATTGGCACTTATTCGAGTGGCCATCACTGCACTGTAATTTCACAAAGAATGGTGATTGAAATAGTATATAATTTATCACAATAAACAAGAATTGAACGAATGAGTGTTGAGCTCTTCTTTCCTTCCTCTTGACACTCTTTCGCCACAATCTTTCCTCCATTGCGTGAACCACTACCAGCTGTACCTCTTGCGAAAGGACCACGATTCGTCCTCTCGGATCTCGCATACCAATCGACATCTAAGGAAGCACTAACCATTTGTATTCGCCACTTGCCTGCAATTTGACTCATTCATTGAAATATCGAGACAGCACTTGCAGTTGTTAGTTATAAAGATTACAAAACTGAAAACTCACAACATTGATTTCATTCGATTTGATTTTGTTTAAAAAAACTTGCTAATTGTAACTGAGAAGTGAGAACACTTGGATGGAGCTGATGTAAGCAGCTGAAATGGGCATGTAATCATGTGCGCACCTATCAAAAAAAACAATTGTAAGCGCGCTACGGGAAAGAAAAGCGAGCAAAACCCTTGAGAATGAGCAGCAAAGAGTGGTGGTCAATACGACACGGGTGGTCAATACGCGAGTGTCCGCTCTCTTTCTCTCGCCGTCTCTTCAGCCAAACATCTTTCGCTCCTTCCCTTTCTTCCCCTCCCCCCTCTCCTCAACGAGAAAAGAGACCACAGCTCTTCATCATCCAAAAAAGAGCAGTACTATTCTCTACAGGAAGCCTAATGTAATGTGTTCCAACAATGTATTATTCGGCAGTTGCCCAAGTGGCCAGCAAAAACCTGTTATTTCATAATAGTCTGGGAAAATTAAAATATTTATCCTCAACAAAAAAGCGAAATAAACAAAACTGTGTTGAACAGGTGAGGTTATGTAGAGGAGGATCACGTGTCATCTGCAAAATATGAATTAGCGAGAGGTAGAACGAAGGAGAACTTACGAATATCCTCGTTTGCCGATTATTCTCACCGTAGATTCCAGATCTCTCTGAAAGTACAGCAATGATTCGTAAGAGAAAGCGTTTATATCGAGAAAACGTACTGTATCATCTTCTTATCTCAGAGTCCTTTCTTCCCGAAATAGTTCGAAATAGATTTCATTTGTGGAGGTTTCGAAGAAAACTGATGTACGCAGCTGAATGGGCATATTTGAATCATTCATTGTCAGGAGAAAAAATAAGTAAAGAAGAAAATACAACCACGCGAATGGGAAAGCGAGAGCCTAGTAGCGTCTGAGTAGTAAAGAGTGCCCGAGTGGTCAACATGCGACGGTCCGCTCTCTTTTTCTCACCGTCTCTTCAGCAATCTCTCTCTCTCTCTCCATCTCCTCCTCTTTCCCTTCCCGTTCCGGTCCAATCCCTCATTCCAGTCGGAAAGTTACACCTCATTTTGCAGCTTCCAACAAGAATATTAACAATACAGTCCTCCCATTCCCTGTGTTGATGAAAGGGGTTCAAATGGCCTCGAATGCAATGTAATATCACAAGAAATAGTCGAGGAAAATATGAATATATTTATCACAATAAATACGATTTTTTGCGCTGCATATCTGTTCCATGGTGTTGAAGGAAACGAAGGGCACGTGCCAACTGAAGAGCAAGTTATATTTGAGATGTTAACAAGCGCTCGAAATCCGCCGTTTCTTCATTGCTCACTCACACTCTCACACCCACACGACCAAAAAAGGGTGTGCAATGAGGAGTCGACGATAATTTGAGCTCTCGATCTTCTTGAGCTCTTGAAAAAAGACTATTAAGAACTCACGATTTCCCTGCCTTTCCAATGAACTATTTCTGCGCGTAATCAAGGGATCCCTGAATTTATAGCAATTTCGGAAATAATAAGTGAATAAAACGAGCGATAACATACGTAATTGTTTTCAGACATTAGATTCCTTTCTTGGCATAATATTCTGATTGTTTTCCTTTATAATTTATTTGATGAGAGCACGTTATTACTGATTGCAATGAACTCGAAGAGAGAGCTGGTGTATGCAGCTGCAATGAGTATATATCAATCATTCGCGAACCAAAAGATACTAAGAACATGAAATTGGGGAACAGGAAAGCAAGAACGTATTGGGAGAAAGAAGGAATAGTGAAGAGTGCCCGAGTGGTCAATACACAAGAGCCCGCTCTCGTTCTCTGTCCGTCTCTTCAGCAATCTATCTCCCTTCGATTCTCTCTCCCCCTCGTTCCATTCCAATGTCTCCCCAGGAAGAGAGTTGCACCATATCTCAGCAAAACATAACACAGAGCAGAACAATCCACAAATGGACCGTTTGATATCAGTATGTTTCTGTCTTATTGTTAAGCATGTGACCAACAATGGTTGGTTCGTGTACAGTTAATGAAAATTTCGAAATATTTATCCACAATAAACAAGAGATGTACGAAGGAGTGCTGAATGCGCTCATGAATGTACTCATTGATCACGTGTCATCTGAAGAGAAAGCGTTATAAAAGATAATACGACTGATAATTCACGACATTTGCCAATGTATTGTTTTTGCGCGTAATAGAACGACCTCTGCAAATATATCATTCCACACGTTTGAAATTACGTGGAACGACTAAACTTCTTACCTAATGTTGTCTTTCTCGAAGATCCCTCTTTGCGCGTACCAATCTATCTTAGTTTTTTGAGTTATCGATGAATGAATAATTACGGTCTAAGAAGGGTTGAATCTTTCGGAGAGCTGGCGTAGACAGCTGAAATCGACACAATTTAAACCAGATGTGAATTAAAACGCGTTCTCTGTAAGAACGGGAAGGGGGTGGCACAAGGGTCCAAAATGCATCGATCGAGCTGAAAATTTTTTTGGGTACTCCCCAGGGGTCAGGTATACTCCTGCTAAAATTTCATGATGATCCATGCGTTTCATGCATGAAAAATAAATTTCACATTTTACGCGCATGCGATATACCATTCGATAGAGCATCAAAAGGTAAGTCTAAACCTCATTTTTGAGCCTGTTTGGACTATATATGTTCGAGAAATTTTCGAAAAACTACATTTTTTGAAGGTTTCTAATTTTTATTCAATGAAAGATCCAATTTCGGCTTTTTGTCTTTGTGCTCATTCGATTCCCCGTTGAATTCTGCATATGTCAGAATTTTTTTTTATGCAAATATCGGAGCTCATTGATGTCCTGCAAGCCATTTAGTGGCGCGCGATCAGCCATTTCGGTTAGAGCGCGCGCCCATGAATGATTGCTCTACGTCGCTGGTTCGAATCCGCCTCCCTGCATGAATGTTTTACCGAATTTTTAGACTTTTTTTCCCCATTACACATCATGTTTTTGACTATTTTATGATGTTGAGAGCATTGTGAATTGCTGTAATGCATGTACTATTTTTCATAACGTATATTTCATAAATGCACAGGTTTCAGCCGATTTTTCGAAATACTGCCGCTGCTATCTAGATAAAATCGTTTACGACTTTCACTTTCTAAATGAGTAACTGAGAGTTCCATCTTCGTTTTTCTCCGTTCTCGAGAGAATCGTTTACGCCTTTCGCTTTCTAAGCGGCGAATCGAACGTTCCACCCTCTTTTTTGCCGTGTTCTAAGAAAAATCGGTTCCATGTTGATCTCGAAGCGGCTCGTAAACAGTTTTATTTTCGGTTTTGTACTACAATTCTTCCTATAAAAGAGAGGTGATTTCATCCTATCTGCACTTCCGCATGTATCATAACATGCTGTGGACTTATCTCTCCCTTCTTCTCGTCGCCCTAATTCTTCCGACTGATGAACGTCCGTTGCCGGGAACCGATTCTCTGGACGTCGTCGTTGGTGGAAAAGTAAGCAATGGACCTTAAAATCCAGATGTAATACAATATTCAGCGACGACACGAAGAGGACCTATCGCTCGGCGGAGGAGCAGTTGACGGAAAGAGGAGCAAGCAAGATTCGCTCAGTGAAATTCTGGCAGCAGAGGACGATCGCCCTTGTTATTTCAAGAGGATTCGCAAGACAGACAAGGAGACGAAGCCGCGATCTGTTCAGTCCCGAGTCTCTGATGGTTGCGATGGAGAAATGACCAAGTGAGCAATTTTTTAAAATTCTTTGATATTTGTTTTTTCCAGACTATCACTCCTGACAGAGAAATCAGAATTTCTCGGTACAAGTAATGATCTGGATGTGATATTGTCGAGAGGTGCTGGCGAATTTTGGAAAGATCTAACGAATGAAGAGGTACAACGAGTTTTTTTTAGAGAAGACATATAAACCTAATGAAACCTAGGACTTTATGAATACGTTATCAAACAGGACAATGCATTACAGCAATTCACAATGCATATAATACTCAAAAACATGAGTCTATAAATCAGCAAAACATTCATGCAGGGAGGCGGATTCGAACCAGCGACGTAGAGCAATCATTCATGGGCGCGCGCTCTAACCGAAATGGCTGATCGCGCGCCACTAAATGGCTTGCAGGACATCAATGAGCTCCGATATTTGCATAAAAAAAAATTCTGACATATGCAGAATTCAACGGGGAATCGAATGAGCACAAAGACAAAAAGCCGAAATTGGATCTTTCATTGAATAAAAATTAGAAACCTTCAAAAAATGTAGTTTTTCGAAAATTTCTCGAACATATATAGTCCAAACAGGCTCAAAAATGAGGTTTAGACTTACCTTTTGATGCTCTATCGAATGGTATATCGCATGCGCGTAAAATGTGAAATTTATTTTTCATGCATGAAACGCATGGATCATCATGAAATTTTAGCAGGAGTATACCTGACCCCCAGGGAGTACCCAAAAAAATTTTCAGCTCGATCGGACCATTTTGGACCCTTGTGCCACCCCCTGTGGACGACCATCCCGCTCTTACAGAGAACGCGTTTTAAAAAGACAAAAAATCCGCGAATGGGAAAGCAAAACCGTAATGGGAAATGAGTATTAGAGAGTGTCGGAGTGGTCCGAGGGTCCGCTCTCTTTCTCTCACCGTCTCTTCAGCAATTCATCTCCTCTTCATCACACTCTCTCTGCCCGTCCTTTCCCTACTCTCACCGGAATTTCACCGCTTCGCAGTGGCATCCAGAAAAGAACAATATTGGGAAACTCAAAGTAGTGTCATGCTATCAATGTATTTCTGTATACGGCACTTGCTCAGGTGGCCACTAATGCACTGCAGTCACGCACAACAGTCCAGGAAAATATCAAATCTTTTTATCACAATAATCAAGACTTTGTAAAATTCCTCTTTGATAAACGGCGCTGGGCGGAAACGGCGGACACGTGCCAACTGAAGAGCAAGATGTATAGCAAGAACTCGAAATACGGATCACCGTCTCATAATTCTCTACTCCCTTGCCCGCTGGAGGTGACAATGGAGTGTAAGAGAAAGAGGCGGCGACCCTTTTTCGAGCACTAGCAAAACGTAAAACTCACCTCATCCCTTTCTTTCCGAACCATTTCTGACCGAAGTCGAGAATGCGCTGAAATTTTAGAACTAATTGGTAATAACGTTGCTTATAAAGGGAGTGATAACTTACAACAGTTTATCGTTTACTTAGATTCCTTGCTGAGCGTACCAATCCATTTGCATTGTTTGTTGCATCGACGAAAGGTGAATAGTGAAGAAATTGAAGAAGCGAGACCCCCGAACTGAGCTGGTGTATGCAGCTGAAATGGGTAAACGTAGTTGAATTATTCGTCAACTAGCAAAAAAAAGTAAGCACAAAAGCGGGAAAGCGAGGAACTATAGCGAAGGAGCAGTATAGAGTGGAGGAGTGTTCAATACGCGAGGGTCCGCTCTCTTTCTCTCGCTGTCTCTTCATTTGTCTATCCCTCTTCCTCCCCTCTATCAATCCCTTTTCCCGTTCCTCCCTTTCCTGTTCCTCCCCTGTCGGAGAGTTGCAACACATCTAGGAAGCAACTAACAATAAAGAGTACAACACCTGATGCGGAATACGGCCAACGATGATGTGATATTTTACAATGGTAATAGAAAAATTTATTTTTATCCACAATAAACAAGAGATGTTCAAAGGAGTGCTGTGCGTACTGCGTTGTGATGAGTTCATGGGCCATCTGAAGAGCGAGAATTTGTGAAGATAACACGACTGATAACTCACCAAATCTATCGCTTTCTGATGGACCTTTTCTCACCATGATATTTGACACAGCACTGTAAAATGCGAAAAATTGTAATATCTATACTACGAGTGATAGCCAAGATAGCAAAGCGCTCGCATCTCTCTTTTGGATTGAGCGGTCATAGAACGGTCATAGGGAAAGAGCGTGCGAAATGAGACAAGCGATCGCCGTTTGTCACCACAATCAACGAAATATTTGACGAAATACCTTGTAAGTGTTTTCAGAATCCTCTCTTGCCGAAGAAATCTGCCTGCTTCAAATTATTGGGAATAGGAGTAGATTTAGATAAGTCGAAGAAGGTCAAGCACAGCTGGTGTATGCAGCTGAAATGCGTATTTTTTGCGTCGCTTTTGGGGCAAATAATAGAAGAATGAGGATATAAAAATGCTCGAACGGGATAGCAAGAGCCCGATGGTGATATAGCGATGGAATAGCAAACCGTCGGGTGATCAATTCGACGGTCCGCTCTTTTTCTCTCGCCGTCTCTTCAGCACTCTATCTCTCTACCCCTCTTTCTATCCAACTCAATCTCCTTCTGCTCCTTTCCTATCACTCACCCGCCAACCAACAGATCTTCAGCAGCGTTCAACAATTTGATGTTTTGGAATAACTGTAATCGGCCCTTGTTTAGTTGTCTGCTAATGCTCTGTCATTTCACAAACAGTTGGGAAATAATTAATTCATTTATCCACAATAAATAAAGACATGTACGAACGAATGTTGTACGTCCTCGTCACCAGAGTCATTCATCACGACCATTCTGAAGATACAAAATGTCATTGAAGACAGCACGGCTGAGAACTCACGAATATAGTCCTTTTCTAAAGAACTGTAACTGTCCTTAGGCAAATTCCAGAGTGCACTGCAAAATAACACTGACTACAAGAATAGAACAATTGACTACGTACAAATTGATTCTTTTGATGATTCCAGACTTTGCGTAATACTCCGTCGTCTTTTGCTCAATTAACTATTATTTCAAGGACAAAATATTGTCGGAGCAGGATAAAGTTCCGGAAAGAGCTGGTGTAGGCAGCTGGAATGAGTATATCAGAGTGAATCGTCGCGAAAAGAACAATAGAAAAAGCGAAACATTCAAGAAATGAAGAGCAACGAGTGGTTGGTACGAAAATGATCGGCTCTCTTTCTCTTACCGTCTCTTCAGCAGTCTTTCTCTCTCCATCTCTCTTTCTTCCTACTCTTTACCATCCTTCAAAGAGTGATCTGAGAAAAAACTCCTAAAGAATGCCCAATGTACTGCTTTTTATCGATAGATTTTTGTATGAGATACTTGTTCGAGTGGCGGAAAAAGAGTAATATATTTATCCACAATAACAGACATGAACCATGCTATGGTGTACATGCGGGCTGGTTGAGAGGGGATCACGTGCCAGCTGAATAATATGATTAGAGGGGTAGAACCACTGAGAACTCACGACATGCCACGTTTGCCAATAGGAACTTCCGCATATGCGGTCTCTAGATATCTTCTTTTGACGTCTGTATTTGATACGAATTGAGTCGTAGACAGGTATAAAATAACTTTAAGCCGGAACAGAGTTGGTGTAGGCAACTGCAAATACCTTTTTTTCAATCGGCCGGACACGAATAATACGAGACTTCGAGAAAATCATGAGAACATAAATGAGTAGAAGAAAATACAAAATGATTGTGCTCGCTGGTGATTCAGTGTGAGAGTGAAAGGTTAGTAGGATTCGAGTAGAGACGCGCCAGGGAGTGCCCGTGGTCACTCACCTTCTCAGGCACCCTCTCGGCGAACAACACTCTCTCACTGCTCGCCTCATCGTCTGACTGCTCTCTTCATTCTTCCTGCTCTCTCGCTCTATGCATATCGATCGTTCTTGGCGATTTCTTGCTCGCAATTCGACAATGGCAAATGTTTGGCAGCGATAAACTGACACATTCGTCGCAAAATTGGCCTTTTCTTCACTGTGAAATGGAACAATGCATACGGAATAATTTCTTTATTACAATTATACATGATTACGCACATAGTTCGAAGAAAGGCGGCGTTGATTGAGAGGCATCTCATGTTCTATCTGCATAGATCAAATTAGGTAAGGCATACGGTAAAAACATCACTTTTCTTATCCACAGTTATGTTCTTTCTCGAGCCGAAGAATACCGCCATGAACCGGTCTGCTTTCCATACTGCCTTGCTGTTAGGATATTGCCTTGATCACGTTCCAAATTGATGAGGAGATAGTGAGCTGGTGCATGCAGCTGCAAGTTGGAAATTTATGGCCACTGTGCTCGTGTAATCACGTATGAACGGCAATAACGCAATGACTAGAATGTGAACCAGAATTGTAATTTGGATAAAAAGTATTGGCGAATGAAACATCAAACGGGGAAAGAATAGCAAGGAAAACAGATTGCAAGCGAGCAAGGAGAGAAAAGTGAGAAGACACTTCTCGCTCTCCATCTCTAACCGTCTCTCCCCACGTCATTATCTCTCATTTCTCTAAGAGCCCGTTCGCGTAAGAATCGGACAATGCCCGGCACAGTGATTTTTCAATAAATTGGGGATAGAGGTTCTCGAGGGTGATGATCATCGTGGTAAACTTCATTTTGCTCCAACTCATCCCGTGCATCCGTGCTGCAATCATGCTGAATGACACCACTTTCCTGCATCTCGCATGCCCACTTACGAATTTAAATGAAATCATCAGAGCAAGTATAATCGACCACGCTGATTCCAACCATGATATTCACGATTTATGAGATTCATGTGCTTTCTGATAAAAATTCCCTTTTCGAATACCAGGGCCTAGTTGTCTCCAATTTTATAACAGCGAAATGCGCCTCATCGAGAGGATCATTTTTCATACGCAAAGTGTGGAGAAAAAAATATCCGTTTTTTCGCTATCGTTCGTTTTGTACTTACTTTCTTCTCTCATTTCCTCGTTTTGCACCCCTCGCCCTTTGTTCTCCCCTCATTCGTCGCGCGATAAAAGAAGAGTGCGGTGCGAAAGATGAAGATCAGAGGAAAAGTAATACACAAAACGAATGATAGCAAAAAAACGGATATTTTTTTCTCCACAGTTTGCGTATGAAAAATGATCCTCTCGATGAGGCGCATCGCGCTGTTATAAAATTGGAGACTACTAGGCCCTGGTATTCGAAAAAGGAATTTTGATCAGAAAACGCATGAATTTCATAAATCGTGAATATCATGGTTGGAATCAGCGTGGTCGATTATACTTGCTCTGAAGTTTTCATTTAATTTCGTAAGTGGGCATGCGAGATACAGGAAAGTGTTGTCATTCAGCATGTTTGCAGCACGGTTGCACGGGATGAGTTGGAGCAAAATGAAGTTTACCACGATGATCACCACCCTCGAGAACCTCTATCCCCAATTTATGGAAAAATCACTGTGCCAACCATCACAGGGTTTTGTTCGATTCTTACGCAAACGGGCTTCTAAACCTTCTCTCTTCATTCTGCTCACTATTTCCATAAAAGCGTTTCACTTTCTTTTTCTCTACGGAACGGTCTGAGACATTCTTCCAATTTTGCCAAGAGTATCTGAATCTATCCCGAAATAGAGCGGTGTAAAAACGAAAACGTACAAGTTAGATCGAATCATCTATCCCTCTCGCCCCTCTCATCCGTCTCCCCGTTCCTCCCTTTTCAATTCCACCCCATATCAGTGCGTTCGCCTAAGAATCGCCACTTTCTTCTAAAATCCGTACAGAAAAAAGTGACTCGTTGGTTTTTTCACATATTTTGATAGCCCTAATGGTCCTCTATCGATTTCAATTATTTTCATGTATCGTATTACGTACTTGCTCATATGGCCAATATACGAGGGTTCGCTCTCGTTCTCTCCTCCCGCTTCTTCCTCCACTCGCATCTTTCCTGTTCCTCATCGTTCGGAATCACATTCCAACAAAACTGCGAAATCTCCTTTAGGAAGCCCAATAAGCCCAATTCTGCTCTCTTCGAATGCAATAGTCAAGAAAAATGAATTTTATCCACAATAACCAAGAAATGTGCGAAGGAGAGCTGAACGTGCTCATTAGTGAAGCCATCTATCTCGTGCCATCTAAAAAATAAATTTTAGAGGAGATTAGACGACTGAGAACTCACGACATTCCGGATTTTCCGAGCTATTTTTGTGCATAATCCAGGGATCACTAAATTTATAACTTTGCAGGAAAACAAATCCAGCGATAACGTACGTAATTGTTTTTAGACATTAGATCCCCTTCTTTGCATAGTAGTCACATTATCTTCGTTGGTATTTCAATTGTAGATGATCAAATAATTAAAATTCGAAGAAGCTAGAAGCTTCGGACGGAGCTGGTGTATGCAGCTGGAAGTGTATGAGAATCAATCGAGTTCAAGCAAAACAAAGCGAAAAACAAAGAAACGCAAGGGTAAAGCGATACACATGCAATGAATGAGTAGTAAAGAGTGCTAGAGTGGTCAATACGTGAGGGTCCGCTCTCTTTCTCTCGCCGTCTCTCCAGCAATCTATCTCTATCAACCTCTTTCTCGCCCCATCACATTCCAATTCCTGGTTTTAACCGGAAAATTGCACAACCTATCATTAAAAAGGAGGGTGCTGCTGGAATGGGCATATTTGAATCATTCGTGAAAATATGAATAAAGAAGAAAATACAACCATGCTAAAAGAATAGCGAGAGCCTAGTAGTGTGCGGGCAGTAAAGAGTGCTGGAGTGGTCAATACGTGGCGAGGGTCCACTCTCTTTCTGTCGCCGTTTCTTCAGCACTTCATCCCTCTCCAACTGCGGAAGTCTTCTGCACGCGACATTTGAAAAGTTATTGTGAAAAATTGAACACGAAGATCATGAACAAAAGCAAAAGAAATTCACACGGGCAGCTGCAACTTCTCACACAATTTAATTACAGACTCCTTTTTTCACGAGTTATTTTCAAATAATTCACGCGAAAATGATCATGGTCATAGAGTGGGCGGACTCTATCATCAAAAGAAATCTGAATGCTGAGATTTCATTGGCATCTGAGTGACATTTCCTTCTTCCTCATCTGCAGAAATGACCAATCCATGGATCGATGTTGCTCGCATTCTCATTCCTATTGAAGGTATTTGTAATAATTATTTTTCCTCGATTCATCCACACAATGTAGGTGCAGTCGGAATGATTCTCAACCTCATACTCATTTTTTATCTCGTGCGCACAAATATCGGTCAAGCTGCGCATCTCTATTACTATTCATGCATTATCACTGCACTTCTGTCATTCTACACATCTTTTGGCATTTTGGTAACTGTTGATGTAAAAAAACTTTTAGGAGAAAAAAAATAAAAAAATATGTTCCAGCTTCCTGCAATTATCGACGGCAATTTAATGTCAATTTTCTATGGCCCACTTTTTTTCTACTTTCCGAAATGGATTAATGATGTGCTTTGTGTGGCTTTCTTTGCTCAAGTTCACACCATGTGGCAGGTGTAATTGTCGATTAAATATTTTCTTACAATTTGTATTTTCAGATTCTTCCGGCTCCTTCTATTCTACAGTGGCTTGCTCTATCAAAGTAAATTTGTCAAATTATTTATTTGGAAATGAACGCACAATTTATATCATTATTAATTTATTAATGAAATTTCAAGGATCGAAAGTGGCAATTTCACGAAATTGATACTCGCCTACACAGCACCACTGGTCTTCAATCTTCTTGCTTGGGTAGTTTATATTTATAGAGAAAAATCATTTTAACATTTAGGACATGATGGTGCATTTTATTCCCACCGATGAGTTAAGAATGGAGATGGAAGAAAGTGTGAGCAAATTGCACGGAACTAACAAAAGCGAATTTCACATTTATGGCATCCGCGTCAAAGATAATGTTAGTCGAATCCATTCGATACTGAAAATTCAATTCAACAAAAATTTCAGAATAATTTCGATGCAATAGATCTCGCGTTATTTGATATCTTCCCATCATTTCTAGGGAGTTACGCTCTGTTCGCTGTGGGCGCTTACAAGGTAACGTTTAAGATTTAGGAGAAGAAAATTTAATTTGATACTCATCTCAGATTCGAGGAAAGCTTGTTGTACTCGGAGCATCAGTCAGCAAAAGAACGAAGCAAATGCAATTACGCTTCCTCCTAACTCAAATCGCCCAGGTACGCTAAGTCACACTCGCAAATACTCCTTTCCCATTAACCATCACTTTCTCATGAAATGGTTTGATATACTGTGGGAACCAATTTGTGAATTAGACGTGGGATGTCGAACCACTTACGTTAAGGTATTTCTAGCAGCTATAAAAGCTGGTATAACAGCTGGCCTTAGCAGTGGATCCAAACTAGCGTTGAATTATGTCTGTAAAATCGCTTGACGTGGATCCATCTTTAAGGTATTTCTGCCACTCGTGCTTACATCAGTTCCTCTGGGAGTGCTAAGCGGTGCTGCTCTATTGGGAAGGGATCTTCACAATTTCCCCTTCTTCATGGCCTTGATGATGTGGCCTGTGCCGGCATTTACGGTATATTGTCGATATCCGGGACAAATATTTTTAAAAAATTGCTTAGGCTTTGCTCAATCTCGGGTTTGTGCGCAAAACGGCAGTGAACAAAACGCCACAAAGTTCGAAGATGTCGCTGTCGCTGACGAGAGTAATCTCAGTATTAGAGTCCATTTGAAGAGCATGTATCATTTCAGAACAGCGTTGCTCCCCAGGCGAAGACTAGTACGAGCATCACACCACTTCGTTTGCAGTGAAAAAGATCAAAACTCAGGCAATCTACACATTAATAGTTGTAATGGGCACTTGCTCAAGTGGCCACCAAGCACTCCAGTCTCAGACAAGGATAAAATAATAATATTTATTACAATAAATAAGACATAAATCATGCTATGTTGTACGTGATCTCGTGCCTGCTGAACAATTTGAGTTACAGAAGATACAACAAACAGAAACTCGCGAATTTCCTGATTTCTCAATTCATTTTTGCGTAAACTCCAAGGTTCTGAAAAATCAACAATGAAAACCGGGTATAAAATGAGGGATAAGATAATGCACCGAGAGCTTTTTATATCCATGAATCCTTTCTTAGCGTAATAGTCTGGGATGATCAGAGAATTGAAGAGAAGTAAAATCAAATCGGATGGGAAAATGAATGAGCTGATGTATGCAGCTGAAATGGGTTTGTTAGAATCACATATAATTCAATTACATAAAAGGATTGAACGGGCGATAGAAAAAAAACTAGTGGAGCAATAGCAAAGGAGCAGTAAAAAGTGTAGAAGTGGTCAATACGCGGGCCCACTCTCTTTCCCTCGCTGTCTCTTCAGCAATCTATCTCCATCTGTGTCTCTCCACCTCTTCTCGTTGCGTCCCGTTCCACTACCCCGGAACGACAACAAATAATTATAACGAATAAAAACACTGTAATCTCGAGCACAAATTTGTTTTTTCATCAAGTTCTTGTTGTAGTATACATGTGGCCATCAATGCTGTGTAATCAAATAATCAAGGAAAGTATTCAATAATTTATCCACAATAAACAAGACATGAACAAAGGCGTGCTGTACATCGGAGGAAGCTATGAGCTGGATAATGTGCCAACTGAAATAACAAACATTAGAGAAGATAGTATGACAAGTAGGGTTGACGAAACGGAACGAATTCCGGAAAATCCGAACTTTTAATTCAATTATCGTCTCATTCCGGAACGGATTAAAAACGAACAATGGCTATTCCGGAACGAGAGTCGATCCGAACAAAGAAAATTCCTTTGTTCGACTCTCGTTCCGGAAAAGTGGAGATAATTGAATTTATTTTTCGGCCGTTCCGAAAGCCGAACGATCAACCCTAATGACAAGTAACTCACGACATCCCTCTTTTCCCTAAGTGATATTTATAGGCATAGTCAATCGATCTCTGAAAAAATTGATATTTACCTATGAGTTTACGAAAGGAAGCCTTACCTAATCTGAGGATGTTGTAGATCCCTCGTTTTCCAAACCAGTCTTGATTATTCGTTGATTTGATGATGAGTGAGTGATTATTGTTAAAGAAAAGATAACTCTTGCGGTGAGCTGGTGCAGGCAGCTGCAAATGCATGCAAATTAGACAAGATTAAAAAAAGGAAATTCAATCGAGTCGAAGATATCACGAAGTATATTGCGCAACGATTGCTAACGGCGGCGATTGGACAATTTTTAGAATATGGAAGATTATGAATTGAATGTTGTTGTGGCAAAACACATGAAAATATGGTGAAATGGTAAGAAATAGAAGAAAATGAGACGAGAAATCACTAGAGTGTGCTAAAAATGGAATGAAATAGATGAGAGTCAAGAAGAGGAATGAAGAGGACGCGCTGACAATGATTTGAATGGAGGGTGACCGCTGGGGGCACTGCCCAGCGGGTATTCTCCCGTAGTCACAATTATTCTCTCGCTACCTCTCAATAAACAACACTCTCTCTTTGCTTGCCTCTTCGTCTGACTGCTCTCTTCATTCTTCCTGCTCTCTCTCGCTCCAAGCAAACAGCGCCAAGTTGCGCCACAGCGCCAAGTTTTCACTGTCGATAAACATGCAGAAAGAGCGGAATTCAGTACCATGTAGTCTCGGGCAAAAAGAACGTAAATAATATTTTATCCACAATAAACAAGACATGTACGAATGCGTGCTGAATGAGCATGTTGATTTTAATATGTGCCATCTGAACAGCGCTAGTATTAAAGAAGATAACTCAACTGATAACTCACGAATATCCTCGTTTTCCGAACCATTTCTGTGCATAGTCTAATGATCTCTGAAAAAAGTGTTTTTTATGACACATGTTTTGCATATAATGAGCGAACATCATACCGAATGCTATTTGTCGAAGATCCCCCTTTGCGCATATCAGTCTGTTTTAATTGTGCATTGAATATGATGAGATAATGAATACTGTCAGAGAAAGAAGGACTCTTGCGGAGAGCTGGTTTAGGCAGCTGAAATGGGTATATTTTTAAGCATAGTCCAATAATTTCAAAAAAGGAGAAAAAGTAAGCAACTAGGGGGAAAGCGAGAAAATATAAGGGAGTGAGTGAGTAGTGAAGAGTGGTCAACAAGCAGGTCCGCTCTCTTTCTCTCACTGTCTATTCAGTATTCTGTCCCTATCCCCTCCTTTCTCTCTCCACCTCTCTTTTCCGCTCATATCTTGCCATAATTCCGGCCATAATGACAAAAAACATTTACAGCATCTAACAGGAAACCCAATCGATTATTCAACCAAGTTCAGGCTGGACTTGGCACTTGCTCGAGTGGCTACCAATGGTCTGTTCGTTTACAATAGTCAAGAAAATATAACATCTTTTATCACAATAAATAAGAGATGAACGAAAGAGTGCTGAGCGTACTCATTAATAAATTCATTGATCTTGTGCCATCTTAAAATCATGTATTACGGAAGATGGTATTATGACAAAGAACTCACGACATCCCTCGTTTTCCAATGAGAAAACGTTGAGCGTAATCTTGCGAAATCTGAAATTATTATAGATTAGTAACTGCATGCAAATTTAAAAGATCGCAAAGAAAATTGAATATGGCACCGTACCGATGTTAATTTTCTTCAAGATTCCTGTTTTAGCGTAATATTCGCTCTTCTTGAATTGTCGATAAGTAAACTCTTGCAAATTGATGAATCGAGATAAATAGTGCTGGTGTAGGCAGCTGCAAATGTATTTTATAATTTTCCGTGGTGTATGGCCATTCAAATAAACGAATCGAAGATAGCACAAAGTGAATTGAAGTGATTGCGACAAAACACAAGTGGGAAACAATGAGATTGTGAATGGAATGGAGAGACTCGTTTGTGCAAAAATACTCGAAAATGCGAGTCAAGAATACGGATGAACTGAAGAAGTGTATCCAGTGGGTAGGAAGGAGAGTGGTCACTCTTCTTCTCATGCACCCTCTCATCAAACAACACTCTCTCATTGTTCGCCTGCTCGCCTGACCACTCTCTTCCTTCCTTCTTCCTGCTCTCTCGCTATGGACATATCGATAGCTCTTTATGATTGCTGCCCCCCCAATTCGACAATGGCTATTGTTTGGTTGTTGTAAATGTTACGGCACTTGTTCAGTTGGCCTTTGTGTATTTCGGAGTCGAATAATACTCGGAATAATATCTTTATTACAACAAATGACACATATTGTTCTTGTGAATGTGCGTTTTCATCGAGATCTCATTTACGGGTAGACTGAAAAACTGGAAAATAAGGAAAATCTGCTCCGGTAATGACTTACGGTTCATACTTAGCATTAGCATCCATCCTCAGTATGACGACATAGGCATTCAGGTCACTCAGACAGGTTAACGAGACAGGTAAACGATTTCCACGTGTTAGATGGTAAGATATTGGCAGTATTATAATCGAAATTGTTGAGGGGATACTGAGCTGGTGCAGGCAGCTGAAATTAGTGAATTGACCGTTGTCTGATCGTATAATCACGAGCGGACAATACTGACAAGCAATGAGTATGATGCGAATACGCTCAGACCAGAACAATAAATATTATTGGCTAAGAAGTTGGAGAAGAGATGGAAATGTGATGGAAGAATCGCAAAGGAACAGAGTGTAATTGAGCAAAGAGAGAAGAGTGAGAGGACACGGTCCGATCTCCATCTCTAACCGTCTCTCCAAACGTCAGTATCTCTCTTTTTCAAACACTGCTCTCTGCATTCTGCACGCTCTATCGGCTGAAAAATGCTTCACGTTTCGTCGTTTACGTCAGAGACCGACTAATTCTGAGAGATGACTGACGAATCGGAAAGGACGAAAAGGAAAAGGGTGCTGGGAAGGGAATGGGTACTGGGATGAAGCGAGACATCTCGACCTCACAAGGAACAACAATGTAAAGTTCGCCCCTTGCATAAGTGGTCCGGTTCCTTTTTTGCCCTGTATTCTTTTCGCTAGCAATTCGCTCCCATCCCCTTCCCATCCCATTCTCATTTTTGTCGTATCGTGTTTTGCAAGTTCCTCTCTCTGAGAAAGACACGACAATTTCGATCGATATTCTGATCTTCTGATTCGAGAAAATGGAAAATATAAAAACCACTTTATCACAATAATTTTGAATATGTATGCTGGTTCGCAGTGAGTCATTGCATGGCTCTTCTTCGGTTTTTGAATTGTGTCTTGCATCCGAGCCAACTGAAGACGGTAAATTTGATTTTTGCCGAATTAGATTCGAGAGAAACTGGTGGTCTTACCCTGCGGCTATTCTAGGGATGTCTTCTCACTTGTGACTCCGTTCTCCGTGATGCTCCCAAAACACTTTGTTGTTTGAGCGATTAATTTTCATTTTTTTACAACAAATAAGTCATAATGTGGATTATGTTGTGTTGGCCATATCTTGTTCAGTGGCTTTCGTGCCAGCTGAAAGGGGAAGCTCAGGGCAAAATTATGACGAAGGAATGCGTACCTCATTCCCCTTTGTCCGAGATAGCAACTCGACTTGATGAACGAATGATTGATCACTGAAATAGGTGCATATCGAACGAAATAAACATTCAAATGACGCACCTTTTTAGTAATTTTTTTATGAATTGTGTAAATAAGGATACGTTACAAACTTCCAGAAGAGCTGGTGTACGCAGCTGAAACAAGAATCGTTAGGAGATCTATGCGGGAAAAATAGTAGAGATATGGCGACAGGAAACATATTGCAAGAAGGTTTCAATGGAAACGTGGAAGGGGGGAGAGAGTGAATCACAGAGGAGCAATCGAATGCCTCCTCTCCTTCTCTAGCACTCTCTTATCACCCAACCCTCTTTTCATTCTCTCTCAGACGTTTCACTACTCTCTTATTTTTACACATTCTATCGACAGCCAGTGGAAACAGAGATACACACTGTCAACTCAGGCTGAATCATTTCATTCAATTTCTCCCTTCCCAATCTTCTTTCGGACCTTTCCATCTATTCCACATCCCTCAATGCTCTTCAACGAAATATTTACTCAAAACCATGTTTACGACTTGATCAACAAATCCAATTTTCTTTATCATAAGCAGTAATAATGGGCATAATGTACAAAGTTGTGACATTTCCTTCCACATTTCCACGGGCAGAAACATCGCTGTGTTGAGAAGACCACAGATAATTTATCTAAAGGTAGAGACCGCAACGAGGTAGACCGAATCTATCCTAAGGTCATGTTTTGGTGCTCAAAGTATCCTTCTTGGTCTTAATAAGATAATATTTTTTAGCATTTGTCGATATCTCATTTCTAAGCCGAGTTATGAGCCAAAAACCATGCGTTCTGGGCACAACTGAGAAGTGGTCAAAACCAGGACGACGCAAAAGGGGGCGGAGCCTATCCCACGCTCTTTCCCAAAGTTCGAAGACTATAGCTTCGCTGAGTCGTGAGAGACAATTCTTGGGAGAAATCGCTCCTTACCCAGGCAGCGCGCGTGCTATTCACGACGGGTTAGAGAACAGCGATAGGAAGGGGGGTG
>LS488423.1:312635-328356 GCA_900490705.1 Pristionchus arcanus | reverse complement strand
TATTATAAATTCAGTGGTCATTAATCCCTGGTATTCGAAAAAGAATTTTTTTACAGAAACCCCATGAAAATCAGAAGTTATGAATATCATAGTTGGAATCAGCGTGGTCGATTACGGTTGGTCTGAAACTTTTATTACATTCTGTCGAAGGATATTTGAGATACAGAAAAATGGTGCAGTGCAGCATGGTTGCAGCACGGATGCATGGAATGAGTTTGAGCAAAATGAAGTTCACTACGATGATCACCACCCTTGAGAACCTCTATTCCCAAGTTTTCGAAAAATCACTGTGCCGGGCATTGTCCGACTCTTAGACAAACGGCCTCCTATGTCTACCCGTCTCTTTGTCAATCGCTCTCTCTCTCTCTCTCGCTCTTTTTGTCGGTGCTTCTCTCCCCTCCATACATTCCTGGTCTATCAACGAGTATCGCTTTGTTTCGTTTGAAAAAAACATTGAATTGTGTGTAACAACAATGAACGTTGTCAGTTCTACTTGACATGAAATAAAAGAGCATTCTCGAGTTTCATTGCACATTGACCAATCCTCTATCCATTCCACTTTAGAGTGCCGAACAATTTCAACGTGAACAGGCTTTTTATAACAATCTTGAACATGTGCACAAAACTATGTTGTTCTTGAGATATTGTTTGATGTCACAATCTATTGTAGAACATGTGCACGTAGGTGTGCTGAATTTGGAGGGATGAGGATTCAATCTCATCATCGAACACTGATCGACTGATTTCGACTGCTCCAACTGCAAAGGTGAAATTGGATCGGCCGAGGGGGGGGGTAGGTTTTACCTTATCTGATATCTGCTTACCTAATGTAGTTCTATTATTAATTGTAATATTTCATCTTTTTGAGAGTGCTATCTCATGGGTCTGGACCATTGAGATAGAGCTGATGTATGCAGCTGGAAAGAGTCAATTTGACCTGCCAAATGCAAAGTGGTGCTAAGGCAAGAACAAGCAAGAAAATAGCCCATGAAAAAAAGATATGATATGATGAATCGCAATCGTATAGTTGCGCATGTAGAAGAGTGCATTTGACAAGATAAAAGTGTTTCTTATTTTCTCTCGCCGTCTCTTCGCCAACTGTCATCCATCGCTTAAACTATCAACGAGAAGGTCGCAACAAATCAGCCACGTTGATCAATCCGTCAATCAGAAAATTGCAAAGATATGGCTGACTTGGATGTATCAGAAATGCAATGCCTGAACAAATTAGCAAAGGCCATCCCATACAATCATTTATCGACTTTCTTATGTGCATCAAAAGTTGTTCAATATCAATCTTATGAGGCCGTTCGCCTAAGAATCGGACAAATCTGAAGGGGTTTGGCACAGCTCAAAAATCTCGATTCTCTGAAAATATATGAATTGGGGTTCTCGAGGGTGCTGATGACGATGAGCATATTCATTTTGCATGTCGACCTCCCGTTGGCTCCAGATGCCGTGACGTCAAAAACAGTTTTTTGAGATTTATTCAGTCTCAAGAAAAGCTAAAATAAGCGAGGCTCCCGAGGTAGAATTGCATGGCGATCACGGCTGACTACTTCATTTTTCATTATTTTTAAATATAATTTTGTTAAATGAAAGTTTTCGCAGAGTTAATTACCTATCCCGAAAGACGCATAGATCGGACCGGAATGATGTAACGATTCCAAATATGTATTTCACGTCTTATTAAAGCGTGCAACTAAGGTTTTACGCTAAAGATAGTGTACCTTCTTGTAAGTAAATTTTGCCCTGTTGACTTCCGAACTTTTATCGATCCGTCTCTCCTTCCCGAGGGAGGCGAGAGAGCATGCGGAATAGAGAGAGCAGAGAGAGAGAGGGAAGAGGTCATGCTAGAGAGTCTCGCGTAGATCAAGAGCAAGGGTTGGCACACCAAATTTTCAAAAAGTTGTTCACATACGTTTTCGATAGTGCTTATGATCATAGCGTACTTCATTTTTCTCCATTTCGATCGGTGCAGCCCTACTGCAAGTGGGCTGCAATTGGGCTTCAAACCACGTTTTAAATGCAGCTAATTTGAGAGATTATGAAAGTTTATGATAACTTAGCACCATAGGTAATTTTTCAAGGGGATCACGATGGAAAGGTTTAGAATATGGAGAATCTTTGTTTTCGCTAGATAAAATTGCTCGCTCGAATACCAGGGATTTGTGGAAACCAATTTTTACACAAGAGAATGCGCATCGTCGAGGGGATCATTTTTCATACCCAGGTTGCAGGGTTTGATCCTGTCCTTTTCTTGATATCTTGGCTTTCGTTACTCTTTTTTCCTACTTTCACCCAAAAAGAAGAGTGGTAACTCGAGAAACTCAAATCATGTCTCGCGTATTGCACCGGGTGCGCGGTGAAAGAGCAATGAAAATACGGAATGATGTGATAAAAGAGTGAAATACGGACAACAACAGATGTGATATCAAGAAAAGGACAGGATCAAACCCTGCAACCTGGGTATGAAAAATGATCCACTCGACGATGCGCATTCTCTTGTGTAAAAATTGATTTCCACAAATCCCTGGTATTCGAGCGAGCAATTTTATCTAGCGAAAACAAAGATTTTCCATATTCTAAACCTTTCCATCGTGATCCCCATGAAAAATTACGTCTGGTGCTAAGTCATCATAAACTTTCATAATTTCTAAAGTTAGGTGCATTTAAAACGTGGCTTGAAGCCCACTTGCAGCCCACTTGCAGTACGGCTGCACCGATCGAAATGGAGAAAAATGAAGTACGCCATGATCATAAGCACTATCGAAAACGTCTATGGACAACTTTTTGAAAATTTGGTGTTCCATCAACAACACGGTTGTGGTTGATTCTTAGGCAACCACGGTCATATGTGGTTAATAAATCGATCGAATACAGGCAGTAGGGTTAGGACGCGCAATCTATAGTGCAAGTAAATGGAGCCAACCCCCCCCTCTCTTTTTAGTGCACTCCTCGTTATCAATGTTTCCTCCCTCCACCCTTCTCATCTCGCCCCTCTCCCCTCCCCACACTCCCTCCCCTGATCGATTCTCTTTCGCGTCGTGTGTATGAGTGATCACAGGGGGCGCATTTGATCCGGGTTTGCTCCGACTAACCCCCACTCCTTCCAATTTCTTACTTTTTAGCTCTTCTTCTAGCGCAATTCCCGGTTTTTTTCTATATTTCTGATTTATTCCTGACCACTGACCTAATGAATTTGCTCACAGGACGCTTGTGCTTCTCACGAGTCTCGATATTATCTCCTATATTTTTTTTTCAGACATATTCTAAGGCATTTCACATATTTCTTATTTATTCCACAAATAATTGACTACTGGGCGCTAACTGGATGTGTTTTTCTCCTACTAACCGTTTTCACCTTGTTCAAGCGCTCAATTTTCTCTTTACTTGTGCACACACTGTAATACACATTAATTTGCTTTGTTTCATCCTCATCTGTTTCACACCAGAGCTCGCCAGTTTTCCGCAAATTTGGGACATTTTCAGCTGTCTACTCCAGCTCAGTCAATGGTGTTTTCCCATATAATTATCGTCATCCATCAAAACACAAGGTGAGCTCAATTGCCCTTCTACTTCCGCCTTAAGACGGATCTCCGTCTCCAATTTCTCCTTTTCTCGCCCGCTCTAGAGGCTAGATAGAACAATTCAGTCCAAGATTGCTCCGCATTTAGAACTCTTCTCAGTTCCAACCAAGAATAATAAATATTTTTTAGATAGCCACATTCGGATCCAAACGACGAAGGATATAATCCAGACGATGACGTCCTCGACGCTGGCTGCAACTGAATGAGTGTACGAAGAATACCGAGAACTGTGCATTAATGTTGGTGCGGATCAAACAGTTGAAGTGGAAAACACAAGATCAGTCCGGACTGAAGACAGATCTTCCCAATCAGTACAACTTCAAGAAAATGAGAACGATCATTGTATTATTTTTGTGATCCGATAAATGTGTTATCAAGACACATTTCTCTCTCCGATACTGCGGAGAGAGAATTGATTTGTCTATGATTCTTCAAAAGAATGCTCGAGCCGAGCACACTCCGGCAAGCGCGACGATGATAATCAGTGAGATTATACAATACATAAATGTGTCTACTTCGGGGAAGAGGTTAGGGATATTTAATTTGAGTTCTCCAGTGACTGAGGGTATCGATTGGTCCGCTTTCACTCCTTCCTTTATCTTGATCTCTGGCTTAGTCAGAGTACCGTCGATGGTGATACTTTCCTCTTCTCCTCCGCAAGCGAATTTGCATCTTTCTTGGACGATTTCTTCTTCATGATTGATCCTTCCGATTCTTTCCTCCTTAGTACCACATTCGATTGGTATTGGATTGGTTTCAGGGCAATTTAGGAATGCAAGCATTGGCTGACTGCTTGTACAAATGTAGTTGAACTTCGCACCTTCTTCGCATCCTGCACAATCCATGTCCCGACACGATCCCATCTCCGGGCATCTTTTCATCGAGGCGACTGACGTCTTGTGTGCTTTCGTGTAGAACAGCGCCTCCTCTGCAGTGCAATGAGTGATTACCTCCTTCACAGTGATCTTTGTCATCTCTCCAGAGATGGCACCCTCCGGGGTTGTGAAGAGAATGCAAATCGTTCCTTGCGTGGGAATGTTGTCCACATCCATCACTTGGCTGATCTTGCACGTCATCGATCCTTTTTCATTGATTGCACATTCATTCTGCTTTGCTGTGATGGCCAGTGTTCTTCTTCCTTGGATAGCCACACTGGTCCTTCTTTCCACAGTTTGCAATTATCAAGCTCCTCCATCTTCATTCCTCTCGAGCAAAGATCAGCGGGATTGTTGAGAGTCGGCACATAGCGAAAGACGTCGATGCTTGCGTTCCGTTTGATTGCGATCACTCGATTCTGGACGAATTTCCCGTGAGACTTATCCTTGGTGTCTCTAATCCACTCGATGATTGGTTTGTTGTCCGTCCAGAGGATGACCTTAGCGTTAGGGGCGAGTTTCTCTTTCACGTGCTTAGCCAGTGCAGTTCCGATCTCCACTCCCAGAAGTTCCATTTGCGGGATGGTGATCTTCTTCTTCGCGGGGGCGACCTTCGATTTTGCTGCCAGCAAACTGCATTGTATTTCTCCTCCAATTTTCGAACGGACGTATACAGCTACTCCATATCCAACCTTGGAAGCATCCGTGAAAATGTGGAGTTCCGAGTCGTTATCCAAGACGACTCTCCGAGGGAGGGTGAACTTTTTCTCGTGGAGGTCACTTGCGATCTCTTGCCAGACGGGTTGTTCCTCCGCATTCAGATGCTCGTCCCATCCCTTGTCCAGTATCTTCTGGAAGAACATCCTTGCTGCCAGAAGAGCGGGGCTTGCCAATCCTGTTGGGTCCCACACACTAGCTGAAGTCGTCAGCACGACTTTCTTCGTCGCTTCATCGATCTCTGCTGGTCCGCTCCGTATGCACAGTTCGTCACTGTCCAGATTCCACTCTACTCCGAGAAACTTGGTCATTGGAGCAGCAGTCGGATCGTCGCCGAACTCCTTGGTTATCTCGAGATCGTTTGAGAAGTACTCCCTCAGCGGCATATGTGCCTTAGCGAAGATCTCCTTGGCCTTAATGCACTTCTCCTTAGCCTCTTCGGTTGTCTCCGCTGCCATCACTATGTTATCCGCGTAAATCTGTTTCGCGATCTCCTGGGCGAGGGGGGTTCCTTCTTCTCTCAGATGATGTTGAATCGTCTCTTGCAGCAAGTAGGGTGCGCAGATTACGCCCCCTGCAATTGCATGATGAATCAGTCGCGATCAAAGCGTGGGGAGTCGCTAGAGTGCGCTACTTCGACTTCCCGAGAAAGGAGGCTCGAGGGGACTATGAACCACAGAGCGCCTATGAAGAGCCCATGAGCAATGGAAGGAAGCCCACGAAGGAGAAACCACGGAAGAAACCGACAAAGAAAGGAAAAGGAGATGATCAACCGCAGGAGAAAACGGAAAGGAGAAAAGAAGAGAGAAGCTTCGCGCGAGTGAATCAGCAGACAGATGTCACGCAAGGAGAATCGAACAGCAATCCAATCGAACCATATATGCCGAAATGGAAAGGGAAATGCGAAAAATGGGATCTTCTGAATCTAGATTGCTGGACGTGGTGGATGACGGCACTCGCCGCGATTGGACTCTACGTGATCCTATTCATACTCGCCGTAATCTTGAAGATCGTCTGTTTGATTACGGAAACTGTCTCATGCCTGAGAACAGTATGCTGTTTCACCACAAGAACTCTTCGATCAACTGTCAGATGGACGAGAGGGAAGGCAAGATCTGCAACGAGAAGTATGCCTTCAAGAGCACTCATCTTCATTGCCACAATAATCGGAGGACTGCAAGCCTGCGATCGAACACTGGCCATCACAGCAAAGCAGAATGAATGTGCAATCAATGAAAAAGGATCGATGACGTGCAAGATCAGCCAAGTGATGGATGTGGACAACATTCCCACGCAAGGAACGATTTGCATTCTCTTCACAACCCCGGAGGGTGCCATCTCTGGAGAGATGACAAAGATCACTGTGAAGGAGGTAATCACTCATTGCACTGCAGAGGAGGCGCTGTTCTACACGAAAGCACACAAGACGTCAGTCGCCTCGATGAAAAGATGCCCGGAGATGGGATCGTGTCGGGACATGGATTGTGCAGGATGCGAAGAAGGTGCGAAGTTCAACTACATTTGTACAAGCAGTCAGCCAATGCTTGCATTCCTAAATTGCCCTGAAACCAATCCAATACCAATCGAATGTGGTACTAAGGAGGAAAGAATCGGAAGGATCAATCATGAAGAAGAAATCGTCCACGAAAGATGCAAATTCGCTTGCGGAGGAGAAGAGGAAAGTATCACCATCGACGGTACTCTGACTAAGCCAGAGATCAAGATAAAGGAAGGAGTGAAAGCGGACCAATCGATACCCTCAGTCACTGGAGAACTCAAATTAAATATCCCTAACCTCTTCCCCGAAGTAGACACATTTATGTATTGTATAATCTCACTGATTATCATCGTCGCGCTTGCCGGAGTGTGCTCGGCTCGAGCATTCTTTTGAAGAATCATAGACAAATCAATTCTCTCTCCGCAGTATCGGAGAGAGAAATGTTTTGTCTATGATTCTTCAAAAGAATACTCGAGCCGAGCACACATGATACGTTAGGAATAAAAGAGATTTGAGTGAGCAATAACATCGTTGAAAGGGAAAAAAGAAAGGAACGGCGAGCAGGAATGCTTTGATTGTCTGTTTATTAGAGAGAGAAAAGAGGCCGATGCTTCTCTCTTTCTCTTCCTGGCCTTATCTCCTCTTCCCCAATTGCATGCATGATTCACCCTTCTATAGGAAAGAGCCAGATGTCATCCAATTTACTTGCACCGAGCAATTACGCCTGCGATTATTTGCATGTGAACCAACGAGGCATAGACGAAAAATGTAATAATATCAATCAATACGAGTTTTTGACCTTTCATTACTGCAGAGGGGGGGAGGCGTGATCCTCACTGAATGATGTATTTACACGTTTGGTTCGAGACGATATAATCAGTTCTTACCACGTCCGAAAAGCTCAGCCTGCAAGAAATCTACTTATCATAAAATCATGGATATCAGATACACCATATTGCGTGAATTTATCTGCTTCAAATAACATTATGGAGAAAGAACTCACATTCGTCCTTCAGATTCGATACGTTGTTGAATTGGATATCAATAATTCTTGTAATGAGTGAGCATCATTCGATTAGTCATTACTGAAGCACCTGATAGAATATCATTCATATAGGTTCTCATGATTTTATCAGAAGATTCAAAGTTGGGTGAGTTCAAAATTAATTCAATTTCTTCATCTAAAGTCCAAACAAAGTGACTAAAAACGAACCTTTCAATCGTTTCTCGTTTTCAATTCAAATTTCCGATGCGACCTCGAGTGAGAGCTGGAGTAAGCAGCTGCAAAAGTAAAGCAATGACAAGATTTTATCGCGAATAAGCCCGGTAAATAAACATGAGGCGGAATGCAACATGAATATGTAGCGTTGGATCGCAATAGATGCTGGTGATAAGTCCTATTGTCTCAATCCATTTAGCACACTCTTTTGAATCTCTGAACGCCGAGAGAACATGCAAAAAGGGAGAGACTATTGCTGAGACACGGGTAGAAAGGACGCGAGCTATGGTGCGAGTGATCGAGGCCATTTCCCCTCTCTCTCTCTTTAGTGAACTCCCCGTCCGCAATGTTCCCTCCCTTTCTCCCTTCTCGTCTCGTCCCTCTCCCCTTCTCATACTCTCTCTACTGATCGATGCTCTCTCTCGCGCTGTGTAAACGTGACCACTGGTCGCATTTGTGCCTCACTCGCATGGGGTTAGCTTTCAATACCCGATCCCATCCTTTTGTTTTGCTCAACGTCTACCTCAATTCACTGTATTTCTGCTTCAGTTCTGATTGCATTCATTGTACAAGTGGGCATGGTGTACAATTGATCACAGTTGTGTTACTCACTCGCGAGCATGTTGCCTCTATTTCATCCCATTTCTTGTTTTCTCCTTTGCTAGATCTATTTTTTTCTGTGAATCCATAGATTAGGTTCCCATTCTCACATCGATCCCGACCCGTCTTTTCGTACCCTAGTGACCGATGATGCATTTTCCTTGTGCACATCGTTTCTCACTTCTGTTGCGTTTTCTCATCTTCTTGCTCTTCTGTTGTTTTCTTCTTCAAACTCTTAGTCTAATCCATCAATAGCATTTTTTCATTTGCATTTTCAGCTGCCTACTCCAGCTCAATAAATGGCCATCAAGACTATTTCACCAATTGGAAGGCCGATTCACAAAAGGAGCATGTATGTTTTTTAAGGCATCACGTACGTTCATATGACACTGGTTCGAGTCTAAAATCATCTTCGAAGATCATACTGTTTATGATTAATACGAAAAAAAAAGTAATTTTCAGACATGTTTTGGCACTATGACCCGAACGTGAAGACTCTCGACGATTTGCTTCACTGTTGGTGTGGAAGCGCATTCATCCGAAGGGAAAACACAAAATTCGCCCGGACTAAGAAAGCTCAAGGAGCTACGTTTCTGGGATGATTGAAAGCCGATAAAATATTTACAAATGTTCATTATTATGTTTGAACATGCCACATTCCCACATCAAAGTCCACGCCAGTTAAAATTCGAAGATGGAGAAAACAATAAAATAAACTTCAATTTTGCTTATTCAAATAACTAAATTTTGACAAGAATCGTTAAGACGACACGCAATATAACTCAATAGATCGTAATACATTTATCGCATAGAACATATTTCTTCCATCAATCAATGATATCTAATGCGTATCCTTGTAGTGATAATTCGCTGAAATAAAGATAAGGAATGTGATGAAAGAAATTTGAGTGATTTGAATTTTTTAAGGCGATGATAATAAAATTTACAAACACTGACGTGCGTTATTGCTTCGACTCGAATATGTATGACCTGAAAATACAGTTCGATATTCAAATGATGATTTTCAAACTATCGTCTCCTTGCAAGAGTTTCTCATTTCTTTAGACTACTTTTACAGCATCTATTGAAAGTCTAAAGAAATTTCAATGCAATTGTTCCAACATACCTCTTCATTTATCTTTTCTGCCTTTGTGCATGAATAGTGTCTTCTTGAACAAATAACTATCGAGTTTTCGAGAGCTAGAGTAGGCAGCTGCAAGATGAAAAATTAAGACTCGAGGACAGTAAATAAAACAAGCAATAAATATGACAGGGTTGGGTATCGAGCAAGCTCTCAGATGTCGCAGTAAATGGAGTCTCTCCTCCTCTCTCTTTCTCGAGCTCTCCCCATCAACAACAATATCTCCCTACCACCCCTCTCGTCTCGTCCCTCATCTCTTTCCACGCTCTCTCCCCTGATCGATGTTCTCCCTCTCTCTTGTTGTGTAAGAGTGACCACGGGGCCCATTCGTGACTCACTCCCGAGGCATTGCCTCTACTACCCCTTCTTTCTAACGGATTTTTTACTCTTCTCAAGCATTTCTCTGTAATGTTTCTTTATTTCTTATTTCTACCTCTAGTTATCAGTGCGTTCGCCTAAGAATCGCCACTTTCTTCAAAAATCCGTACAGCAAAAAATGACTCGTTGATTTTTCACATATTTCGATAGCCCTAAAGGTCCTCTATCGATTTCAGTCATTCTCAAGTGCCGGCGATCTTAATTTGCGTAATTACGGTAGGTCAACGTTATGCACTTTTTAAGGGTTTTCCAACATAAAACAGCGCGATGTCTATCAAATTGGCTGAAAATCGGGCTCTAGGGCTATTTTCATGCGCTGAACACGCCTGTGCTCTTTATTTTTCATGATTCCAAAAATTTGCATAATCATGTCAATTTCAATCGAACTTTTCTCGAAAACGAGGAAATATATGTTTCTAATTTTGTGATATGTTGTAGCCAATGACCAGAGCTCTGCAACGCGCCCGGTCTCGACTCGTGGTTAGGGGATCTTCGTAGTTAAATCCTTAAAGAACGCGAAATTCCAAATCGAGAAAAACCCTCATTTCACCCTCTTTTCCACTCATTCTGTGTCACTGAGAGCGCCCGAGCGGCGTGAAATGATCGAATCGCCTCATTCTACGCCGCACGGGCGCCGTCAGTGACACAGAATGAGTGGAAAAGAGGGTGAAATGAGGGTTTTTCTCGATTTGGAATTTCGCGTTCTTTAAGGATTTAACTACGAAGATCCCCTAACCACGAGTCGAGACCGGGCGCGTTGCAGAGCTCTGGTCATTGGCTACAACATATCGAAAAATTAGAAACATATATTTCCTCGTTTTCGAGAAAAGTTCGATTGAAATTTGCACGAATATGCAAATTTTTGGAATCAGTAAAAATAAAGTGCACAGGCGTGTTCAGCGCATGAAAATAGCCCTAGAGCCCGATTTTCAGCCAATTTGATAGACATCGCGCTGTTTTATGTTAGAAAAACCTTAAAAAGTGGCTAAATTTGCCCTAACGTAATTAAGCAAATTAAGATCGCAGACACTTGAGAATGACTGAAATCGATAGAGGACCTTTAGGGCTATCGAAATATGTGAAAAAATCAACGAGTCGTTTTTTGCTGTACGGTGGGGTGGCGACTCTTTGGTGAACGCACTGTTATATCGACTGTAGTGATGTACACAATTGATCATTTTGCGCATTTACTCCTAACTAGAGGTGTTTTGCTGGTATTATCGATTCAGTTTTTACTTTTCTTCTATTTTTTTTATAATTCTTTGCAAATTTGTTCCACATTCACGGGATTCATGTTCTTCTTTCACAGTTTCCCATCATACGAATACATGATATTTTCAGCTGTCTACTTCAGCTCAATCAGGAACTGTGTCCATCATCTTTTTATCGTATTTACATCACTCAAAGTTACAAGGTGATTTCAGTTTCATTACTATCGTGTTACAACTCGAAAGACGAGTCGAGTTATTTTCCACGCTGGAGATGGCGCTGTGGCGCTGTGGCGAGAGATAGAGTAAACCTGCAGCATTAGGAAACGGAAAACTATATTTAGAACTCTACACAGTTGTAAAATGGGAAATGTGTTTCAACATTAAGAAATCTCTTTCAGCAAGCCACTTTTTTGGCATTACGATCCGAACATCAAGCCTTTATTATGGATAACTGCCATCGTCGAGGAACTCCTTCATTATTGTTGGTGCGGTTCGAACTGTTGGTCGTCACAAGATTTGTCCGGACGGATGAATGTTCTCGCGAAGAAGTGCTACTTCAAGCATAAAAGAAAGACCATTGTATTAATATTTGTGATCCGATAAATTTATAGCCATGAACATTCTTGCTGTTGATCTGTTTGATTGCTATGAACCGTTGCGAGCACATCCATGTAATAAATACATGGTATAGAAGTGATGACACAACACGGTCTACTTTCGCCCCGCACTCTTCCACCCCATTTTGGAGAATCCTCGTCGGTTACCTAGGGCAATCGGAAGAGTATCGCCTACTTGGTACACTTTAGGGGACGGAGGAACAAGGACGGATCCCCACTTCTCAAGTGATCGACCGCAAGAACGGCCCGTTCAAGAAGCCAACAAGGGAAGTGGATGTTGAATGTTTTTGGTCATTTACCAATTTATCGCACTCTTCTCGTCAACAACAGTATTGCTGTGTTAAAAAATCGAATTAAATATAATATTCATTATTTATTATATAATCTAAATTGTGAAACAGTGTTAATCATCTGACTCCATTGAACTACTACCGTAACCTAGAATATTCAAATATGACACATCCACTCCTCTCGTCTCGTCCCTCTCATCTTTACACACTCTATCCCCTGATCGATCCTCTCTCTCTCTCTTGTTGTGTATACGAGTGACCGCTGTGCGCATTTGCTCGTGACCCGCCCTTGCTCTAACCCCTCCCCTAATATTTACGTTTTTTTTCTTCTAGCTCGTTTGCACTGAAATGTTTGATTTTCTGTTAGTGTGCTCCTCTCGTCCAATGTGATCCTCTGTTTCTTCCTCGCGGGCCTCCATATTTTTCATTTCTCACTTTTTTTCAGCACCCTTTCCCTCTTTTTCGGTAATTCTTCTAATTGTAATTTATTTTCAGCTGCCTACACCGGCTCAATCGATCGCTGTCTGTTTCCTTCGTCGCGGAGGCATAGTTTCCGCAAATCCACTAATCCATCCACTTATTGTTCAAGGTTATTTTTTTATCTTTATTGCATGATGCAGAAACGCCAAACGTGTTCCAACGGTCATAATTTTTAAATATTATTTAAATAATATTTTTCAGCAAGCCACATTCTGGCATTACGATCCGAACTAAGCGACCTTAATACTGACCACTATCGCACCAGCGGATTCGTTCACACTACTGTTGCTGTGGTTCATCCTTTGGAAGGGGAAAGTATAACATCTGTTATTGCTGGTGTGTTAACGCATGCAGAAAGAGGAAGGCATCGTATCTAAATATGGAAGTCGAGCTCATAGCCTTTATTTATTGTTTATTGTATAAATTTCTTGATTGTCTGAGAAGGATAAATGTGTGAATATGATTGCACTTGATTGTTCACTGTATGCACACGTATTCATGACCTACATATCAAATTGATGGATTTGTAGCACAGAATTACAGTAGCATGCTTTTCCATTTGAGCGAATTCTTGACACTTTATATAGTATTTAGATTGCGTGCCGATTTGCACGTTGCATACGACTGATGTCTCGTATTTTCGCCAATCCCCCATCTATTCTCGTAGTCATAATATCATAATCTCCCCTCAAGCTCCCTCTCTTTTCCTCAATATCAAATATGAATTCTTCGACGATAGCAATTGGCTGCGTTTACATGGGTGCATCTGCACTTGGCGTGAGTTTATGTGTAATTTATTACTATAATTTTATATGTTTTTATTGTAAGAATGTTCAGGTCATTCTGAACTGTCGAGCAGTTTGGTCGATAATCACTAAAGGGAAGCTGAGACAAAACTTTGTTAGACCAATCAAAATAATTTTTTTTTCAAAATGCCATTTCGCAGGCTGCCTTGTACATTCTCTACTTGCAACCACTTATAACTGACATTTTATTCGAATTAATTTACATGTGCTATCTTGCCCCTTCTATCATCATTCAGGCAAGAAATTCGTTTTTCTATCTACAACCGAAACTGCACCCGCCTTTGGCGAGTTGATTGTCAGCAGTATTAGGGAGGCATTTTTTTGTCACTGCCCGAGAGAGTTTCTCTGGCGCTCTCGCCTGGGTTAATAAACACGCACAGGAAGGACACTCTTCTCGATTTAGGAGTAATGATACTTGCTGCAGGATGATCTAATCTCTCAGCCTTTGGGTTGGTATGTATCGACAATCATTGATGCTCTACAGTCGTATTGCTGGTCATGCAATTCACTATCGCAAGTGTCACTAGCGGTGAATAGGTGGGGCGAAATTTCGTTTTTTTGTGAAGTCAACATTGCCTTGTCAGATTCATTGTAACTGCACTACTCCAGCCCACCTTCTTCACCATGAACCGTGCAATATTCATCTCGCTCATCCAGCATTTGCTCGCACTTGTAATGACAACCGCCGTTCATTTCATCCTACCGTGCTGCAGGTGCATAATGAGAGTGCGCCATACGCGTCGTCGTCTTTTCATTCTACACACTCACCGGTCAAAGGGGCGATAGAGTGTGTAAAATTGAGAGGCGGTGACCCGGATTGCGCACTCTAATAATGCCATCAATATTCTCCATGAATATTCCCCCTTTCAGCATAGTATTCTCCTACAAGGACTATGGCTATCGCGAAGTCACATTGCATGGCGTGCCCAATTACGTCTTCGCCTATTTCAGCGTGCCCGTGAAAATTGCGTGCGCGATTCTCCCGATAATCATCTATTGCTTGGTTGGCATTTATCGTTTGGCTTGAACTATTTTATTTCATTCACAGATTCTCATATCCGTGCGCGCTAATGCAAAACGAGTCAAACTGCAGTCATTCGAACGGAGAAAAAGGCGGAAGCAGGACCTGAGGTCTGAACAATAAAGCTCGATCACTGAGCCGCCGTCTCTTCATTTCGCACATTCTCTCGCATGCTCTATTGACGATAGAGTGTGCGGAACGAAGAGATAGTCGTATTTCTAGCTCTATAGTAGGGATGGCAAATGAAGAGCTGAAAAATGCGGTTTATCGATTATTGTATGCAAATGAGCAGTGAAACCCTTTTCATGAAAAGTATATGAAGGTTTATATTTATTGACTTTCAAACACGCCTAAAACTTTCTAAACATGTTTTTGGAACTTTTGAGACAACTCTTCCCTATAGTTTCGCGGCTCATTAGCATACCACAGTCGAAAAACCGCTTTTTTCGGCTCTTTATTTGCCATCCCTACTCTATAGATCAAGTAATTTATTCATTTTGACACCGACTTTCAATAGTTTCAATACAGATTCGCAGCGCAATTCGCCTCGATTGCTCTCGTGTACACGTTCTCGTCATTTTCGTTCACACTGCTGATGGCAGTTTCGCCTTCGGATTGGGAATGGATCAAGGGGTGAGTATACTTTGAATGCTTACGTTTATCGTACGTTTTTTTCTGTTTTTTTCTCTGTTTTTTTCTGGTGCTTCCAAACACAATCGGAACGATCAGAAGATCAATTGTGACAGAATCGATAATTTGAGAATTTATCAGGATTCCGGTGCTCCTCGGGCTGCTGAACTCGACGTCAAACGCAGTCGTCTACCTGTTGAACGAGGCATTTAATCATAATTTTTTATCAGGAAAACACCCATACTGGATCGAAAGCAAACATGCACGATGCTAATGATGCTTTTAGCACACACTTCTCTCCTCTTTTATCTTATTCCATTCAAGTCGTCTAGAAACTTCATTTTTATCTATGTGAGATCAAGTCGAATCTCGTCGAGCACTGTTCGTCTTTTTTACTCGAAAGTGGTAGGCCTACCACTTTCGACTGCAATATGTATGGAGATCTGTTTTGCGGTTGCATTGTACTCGAATATGTATGCATTTGATAAACGCATCTTTATTAGACTCGAAAGTGGTAGGAAGCATTTGATAAACGCATCTTTATTAGACTCGAAAGTGGTAGGAAACGGATTCCCTACCACATTGGACACGAATGACAATGGGGAATTGAAATGCATACAGATACGAGTCGAATACGGTAGGCCACAC
>LS488423.1:278076-307070 GCA_900490705.1 Pristionchus arcanus | reverse complement strand
CTAGCATTGATTTATTTAATTTAACACCTTTGCGGTAGTATTCTACCACTCTTTAGGTTTGATTAGACGGGGCGAGTAGTGGCGGCGCGAGTAGAGAGTAAAACCAGGATCCTGAGGATAAAATGTGTTGAAAGTCATGGTGCCCGATCGGGACCAAAGTTGGCAGGTAGGTGTCCGGTGGTGTTCTGAGCACTCCCTGACACTTTGATTTGTAAAATTTTACAGTTTTTGTGGGACCTCGAAGTTGTGATTTGGGACACTTTTGGCACTCCGTCTCGGGGCCTTGCCATCCAGGGGTTCGCAAAAGCGCTTTAGGCACTCCCTATGGTAGCCCTGAATAGCCTGCGAAATCTGGGCTGGACCGGAATACTTTGAAAAGTGTCGAGAATCCGTTAAGCCCAGCCTTTTCTAGCCGGAATCGGCCGGATGGTCTGACGTGAATATTCCCTGATACTAATCAAGTGAATGGGTGATGACTAGGGAGAGGTGTCATGAGCACGTCGAGGCGGTTGGTATCCGCAATTTCGATTCCACCTGGCCTTGGTAACTTGAAGTTGGAACTGTTGAAGGATGAGGTCCACTTTTCGCAGGTAGGAGGGCATTGCTCCAGACGCTCGCAATCGTACCCAAATCACTTCAGAGGTTCGGCACTTTTTTTTACCTCCGTGCTGGGCTCCGCCCCCCCCTCACGCCCTCAACGCCCCCTTCCCTACTTACCTGGCGGGGAGTGCTATGCTACTTACCTGGCGGGGAGTGCTATGCTACTTACCTGGCGGGGAGTGTTATGCTACTTACCTGGCGGGGAGTGTTATGCTACTTACCTGGCGGGGAGTGCTATGCCCCCCTCGCCAGGTAAGTAAAAAGGGAAGAGCAGGGGTATGGCCAATTCCTCCGCCTGTCCCTGATTGATGATTAGCCAAGGGGGCGGGGCCCAGCACGGATGTAAAAAAAGTCCCAGAGGTTCTTAGAGTGATCATTTGAAAGTTTTATCTCTGCGAAAAGGTATGACGGGCTGCTCTGGTATTTTTTTTCCCACTGGTTTTCCACCTCACTGCCCAGTGGGAAAAGATGAAAGGTGCCGATGGGAAACCAGTGGGAAATAGGCTGGGATCCCACTGGGAACTCAATGTTTTCCAGTGGTGAGCTTGCCAATTGTGCTTGAGAGCTTGAGAGCTTGCCAATTGTGCTTGAGAGCTTGAGAGCTTGCCAATTGTCCCCTGACTACGCATTCGAGTAGTTCCGGCATACATGTTCATAACAATCCGGAAACTTATAATATATAGTTGCCTGACACTGATAATCACAGTTTAATGATATATTTTGAACCCCAGATCGTGGATATCTAGTGTTTTGATAACTGGCTCGGCTTAAAATAAAGGGAATCTGAATACCGGCCTGGTTGTTACGAAAATGTATGAGTTCCTGCGTGTTTATCGTGAAGTCACTATCTGTGAAATTATGACAAAAGTCCGATTTTAATAAAATCATGACTTTTCCTCACGGATCAAACATTAAATTGGGGGGGGGGGAGCGGAGGGGAGCTGCAATAGTGCCCAGTATGCGCGCCTGCGGTTTCTTATAAGTATGAATATTCTGATATGCTCTTCAATTGCTTATGTCTTCTTTTCCAGACGACTCAGGCGGCGACGGCACATGCGAAGAAACGGCGAACGGCTAAGACAGGATTGGAAGTTGTATTTTTCTTGGGAAGATTCGATTGTGATTGCTAGGATTTGTTGCTTTTCTCTGTAGCTATTCTTGAAATATATGTATTCGTTGTATTATCGCCTTTTTTTGACCCTATACTCGCTTGTATACTCGATTTCTCAATATGTCCAATTTTCGCTCCAGGATAAGTCCTCCATCATACCTGTCCAGGTCTGGCGGCGACCGGTTTTTGACCATGTACGTGGTTCAGCACATCCCCACGAGGGGATGTGCTGAACCATGAACCATGAAGGAATGTGCTGAACCATGAATTCATGGTCAAATAGTGGTCTGGGGTCATGGTGAAACTTGTCCCTGAAACATATCCCAAAGTGTTCTACAGTATACAATTATCGATTTTTGACTACCGTAACCCTACCGTACCTCGGTTCGGCGGGTCAACTATTTTAGCCTTGGGGCATGCTTTTGCCAAAGTGGCTGAAATCGTTCGGGAAATTATTCTACCGTAATCTACAGTAAGCTACCGTATCCCTGGGTACGGTATCGCGGTTGTGCATCGTGAACTGATTTTTTTTCGTTTTTTTCGTTCTAAAAATTCAATCTTTGTGCCTACATGCATAGTTCATCGAGGAAAATATTTTTGGGTATTTTTTGGTAAATTTTCAGCTCGATTTGATACATTTTGGCAAAAGTGTGCCCCAATGCTAAAATAGTTGACACGCCGAACCGGGGTACGGTAGGATTACGGTAGGGTACAGTGTGGTACCCTAAATATATTTTCCTCGATGAACTATGCATGTAGGCACAAAGATTGAATTTTAGAACGAAAAAAAACGAAAAAATCAGTTCACGATGCACAACCGCGATACCGTACCCAGGGGTACGGTAGGTTACTGTAGATTACGGTAGAATAATTTCCCGAACGATTCACGATTCGAACGATTCGAACGAACGAACCACTTTGGCAAAAGCATGCCCCAAGGCTAAAATAGTTGACCCGCCGAACCGAGGTACGGTAGGGTTACGGTAGTCAAAAATCGATAATTGTATACTGTAGAACACTTTGGGATATGTTTCAGGGACAAGTTTCACCATGACCCCAGACCACTATTTGACCATGAATAAGGGGTTCATGGTTCAGCACATCCCCATGTACTGAACCACGTATCCCTCCCTATACATGGTAAAAAAATAGGTCGCCAGCGGCGTGGACACCTATGCCCTCCATCCACCTCATTCCAACTAATATACACGTTTATTTCATAGTTTATACCACCATAATGCCCTGATTAACATCCCAATTGAATTTGTCCATTTTGAAATTTTTGAAATTTAATTACTTTTTTTACCCCCCTTAGCTACCACTTTCGAGTCGAAAGTGGTAGGAAAATTCGCCTACCACTTTCGAGTCGAAAGTGGTAGGCACCCCTTCCCTACCACTTTTGAGTCGAAAGTGGTAGGCCGAGATCGACCCTACCACTTTCGACTCAAAAGTGGTAGGGAAAGGCTGTTCTCTGGAAATCCTACCACTTTCGAGTCCAAAACGGTAGGCCATACACTTTGTAGTACAATGTGGTAGGGAAATCATTATGTGTGCACTTTCGAGTCGGAAGTGGTAGGGAAACTTTTCCCTACCACTTTCGACTCGAATTCGTATGTTGTTTGTGTTTCCTACCACTTTCGAGTCTAATAAAGATGCGTTTATCAAATGCATACATATTCGAGTACAATGTAACCGCAAAACAGATCTCCATACATATTGCAGTCGAAAGTGGTAGGCCTACCACTTTCGAGTAAAAAAGACGAACAGTGCTCGACGAGATTCGACTTGATCTCACATAGATAGAAATGAAGTTTCTAGACGACTTATTCAACATTGCAATTGTTTATCAAATTTCAGAAGGATAACGCGAGCGTTGTCCCCTTGACCGCATCTTCTTCCGACTGGCAGCGAGCATTGAACATGATACGAATTAAGAAAACGCTACAGACTATGGTTGAGGGAACGCGAATGCGTCTTTCCCACTGAGCAATGTGCAATGAATAACACCCAGTTGGCTATATTTAGCTTTAATCTCGCTTCATTTCTCGTGCATCATGGTCCGATAAATAACTAGCTTTACGCTTTTCCCGATATATTCGGAAGAGGCATGAGCGAAATCCGACACCGATTTTCTACACCTAAGGCGCATGCCAGTTGCCTGTTTATTTTCGTAGATATTTCAATTCGCATAGATGAAGCAATATAAATCATTATCCCAACTCATACACACTGAGCGCGACTCGATTGCATATTTAGATATTTTTATGTAATGAAGAATTAAAAATATTGAGCAAATCAGACTAATGAATTAATTGTTCTTTTTCTTCCTTCGGAGCACTTGGTTATAGGAGTGTAAATATCGGCCGATGTTCCATTGTAAAATGTGAAGCGGAAGTTGGCTCCTGAAACATGAAGAGATCATCTCCATGATTTTCCTATCAAGAGGTTAGTGCGTCGCATTTATTGCGGAAAAAATTAGAGCGATGCGTATTTTTTGTTCTAAGCGCGCAAGAATGTGAGGAATGTAATGGATTTCCCATGTAATCAGAATCAATAAGAATTACAATTATATGAGAATGATTACCTCTTGCCATGCATCGAATTTTCCTGATCTCCATTCCGTCGGCAAGTAGTAAGTCAGTATCGGAAGGGCAATAGTTCTCACTGCAAGGTTATCGTTGAGATCATCTTCCAAAAAAATGTATTGGTAATGTTGCTTCCACAGTCAAGGCTTTTCGCGAGTAAGTCATCCTCCCTTGTTATTAAAAAACACTTCCCTCCAACTCGGTGTATTTCTACATTTCCCCTATTATTGGTTCAAAAATGCAAATGAGGTGTTCTATTCCTTGGCTCATATTTTTCATTTGAGGGTAACCAACACCTGAGCACATTTCATAGTCAAACACCTTCGTTTATATCATCCCCGATTTACCATGACTATTCTTAATTTTTCTGAACCCTTCCTTCAGTCACTCTAATTCTGACCTGTCCTGAAACACCATGAGCCTTAGTTTCGATCCGTTCTCTTGATGATGGAAGACATGGCAATATTCTAAAATGTTTGATGTTTTCAAAATGTTTTGCAGGATTTTGCAAAGTAATTAAGAACGAACCTGGCCATGAGTAAAATGAGAGATTCGATGTGATGCAGCCCATCTGAGAAAGAATTATTTTAAATAAAACCTCGTAACTAGTACCTACAATAGGCGGAATATCGTCCGATGAGTCTGTAATCCACCTGAATTGAGAGTCGATAATGACTGTTCGCGCGAAGTTGCAAATCGATCATTTTCGACACTCTAATCTAATCTAGAAAATGTCAAACTTTCTGATACTAAGAGCACAACACGTGAATTACTGGTGAAAACAAATAAATGTGTTTTACAACGAAAATTTGCTTACTTTCCAGTCGAATTATCGCAGATCAATGGCCCTTCTAATATGAAAAAGGAGCTTGTTTCAGAGAATTTCTGAAATATTTTTTTTTGTTTTTCAATTTATTATTTTCTTACCGCTCCTATCCAGGCACAATCTGTTACCGACGACGAGCTTTTCTGGAAGTGTGAAGGTATCGACTCGAGTTCTTGTGGCAATTCACAAGAACTTTTCACTGGAAGACTTACTTTGTATTAGTGAAAACGCGAATGCTTACCACTTTGCACAGCTAACAGAGACATCAATACAGCATTCATGCTTCTTTCGACTTGCCTGTTTCCTTGGCCCTTTTTGAGGGGGTCTAGCCGACCACAAAAACAGGTGTGACTAACTCGTTTCTAGACGCATCTTGGTTCTTTAGTTCATTGTCCGCGTCTGTTTGCCTTCGTGCTTCGGTGGTGCACGAGATCGTGAGAATCGCGAGCACAACACAATTTTGGTTGATATTATGATCTCACTTTGATATTATGATCTCAATTTTGGTTGATATTATGATCTCACTTTGTCGCAGGTGTTCTATTTACAGGAGCGAGATCTTGAACATTATTGCCAGCTGCATCGATTTGACACAAACTAATTTTTTCTCATCACCTTGAAGGTCGGATTGCCAAGAATTCGGCCAAAAAAAGAAAAAAAAGTTAACCACAATGGAGATGACAAAAAAGGTCTTCGGATTTACAAGCATATTTGTAACAAGGATTTTGTTTCTATTGAATTGAGGACAGTCGAATTAAATATGAAATAAAGTGTACTCGAGAGATCATGCTGCCTTCTTTCCCTGTGCCCACAATATTGTTTGAAGAGGCGAACGGCCCTTTTTTTGCGATGAAGAAATGTGCGAATTGTGTAGGCAGCAGGCAAACATATACAATTCCACGAACTTTACGCGAACTGTACAGTGCGCATTCAATAAATATTAGATTGTGAATATTAGAAAAATATTAGACTAATGCACTAATAAAATACAGATACTTTTTGACTCTTCTCTCAGGCATCTCAGATATCGGGTCCGTAAAGATCATTTTTAGTGCAAAAAATAGTGTTCTGGTTGACGTTACAAAACCAGCATTCTCGTTATCTCGTTTTTGTCTAATGGCGATACAAAATAATTGTAGCAGTTGACAATAATTGGCAATTCACAAAACTCAATCCATATTACTACGAGCTTCGATACGTTGAGTCGCTGAAACTACTCCCAGGAAAACCTAAGCGTAAGCAGGAACCTTTAGAGCCACGTGGACTCAGTTGATCGCAAATGGAATCTGTTAGCTCTGTCTGACCATTATTCCTCTTAATTCTCTATTATTTGTTTCCAGTCCCGTCTAGTGAATGGTTGTAAAATCTAAAAATGAATTTTATAATTTTTTCCGTTCATCACTACTATCACTAAAATGATCTCACTGAAATATTATCTCTGTAAAGTGCGAGGTTTTAGAGAGATCATTAATGATTTTAAAACGCTCGCATTGTTTTTGTTCTTTACTTTTCAGTGATTTTTCCGAGTTCATGAATTCCAATACTTTTTCAGTTCTTCAGTTTTGATGGAAACTATTCGACCATTACCAGCTGCTCCTTACATGATAATCCGCATTCTGCGAGAGATCTTCACATTTTTATCAATTACATTCGCTATTATTTCCATCATTGTTGTATATCTATGCAGAAGACAAACGAGCCTGATATATTCGTATTTTCTTCTTTCCATTGTGGTAAGTAGCAAAAATCGCAAATAAAGATTTAGAACATGCTAGATGATTTCATTGTTGACTGATCTGCATTTGCAATTTGTTTGGGATCCGATTTTCTTATTTCCTGTCGCCTGCTTTTCCCGGTAAACCATGTTTTATCTTGTTTTCCATTAAAATTATTTTTGCAGAGATAATCCATTACTGAAATTTCCCGGAGCTGCTCATGAACACTATGTAAACTCGTTAAAAGCAATTTTTAAAAAGTTTTTTTTTTCAGATTATCTGGACGTGGGCCATCTCGATGCTGATTCCAGCGTATGCGTGCGCTTTTGTCTATCGTCATCAGGTGAGATCGCACATTCAGAAATTTCAATCTTCAAAGTATTATGTATGATCGGAGCTCATCTGCTCCTTTAAGGCCGCACTGGTGCCGGGATCCGCTTGGCTGTTGCCCCGATATGCTCGATACGTCGGAGTGCTATTACTTCTGCTCATTCCCTTCGTGATCGCAGCGCTACTATGGGTATGTAGTACAGTTCGGTTTGAAATACGGTTAATCGTCTCTTCATCTCACACATTCTCTCGTCACTCTGACCGGAAAGACGAATGAAGAGACGATTTTCAAATAATTGCAATTATTTATTGGAAATGGTGAAAAATTGCAGATTTCAGTCCTTCCTGCGGGCGCAATCGAGAAGTTTCGCGAGGTAACTGTTCTTTTTCAACCTATTTTGCCAACACCTCATTCACAAAGCGCACTGACCTCCTCCGTGATGCAAATCGCACATTCTTATTTATACGATTTTTACCAGTCACATGGAAATTAACTGTAGTCACGTTGACAGTAAAATTTATTTTAAAATCAAATCGCACTCTTGAAATTTTTTGAGTTACTAGGTCATGGCAAACGCTTTGCCCAATCTGGGCGGGATGTGACTCACAATTGTTGTTTGGCCCTTTTTTGTGGGCTTGGTAGGGAGGTGATTGTTTAGTAGAACCGACTTATTTTAGCTACAACTTTTGGCATCTGTGCGCTGGCAAGTTTACTTTCATCTCAGAAGACTAGTGTTTTTTTCAGAAGACTGTGTTAAAATTAGTGTTCAGGCTTTCTCATCCGAGTGGTCGCCTGCTCTCCTTGGGCGGGCCTCTTGCATTGACCGCCGGTTGTCGCTGCCTTTCGCCGTCACCGTATCCGGTCAACTCGTGGCAATCATTGCTGGCGCTGTTGCCGTATGTTTTCAAATTTATTACAAGCATTAACGGCGATATATTACAAAATCGAAGAAGATAACTAATTGTAAAAATATCATTTGCGCCAGTGAGCCAAGGAACAGAGCAGTGAACGAAACAGAATCTGGTTGAAATGGTAAATTTGAGGGGATCAAAAGATGATTGCAGGTGGCCGGGCACACACATGCGCAGTTGAGACAAAATTTGCAAATGAGCGAGCAAACGATCGCTTTTCATCGCACAATGGCTAGAGTCCTGTTCTTTCAAGTGAGTATAACACAAATTATTATGATACAATATCGATGACGCATCCAATATAAATACGGGTCGCCGTCTCTTCATTTCACATACTCTCTCACCGCTCGACTGGCCAGTGTGTGAAATGAAAAGATGGCGACCCGTATGGCGCACTCTAATCCAATACTCACGGTCATTCAGGCCTACGTACCCCTCGCTTTCATCGTTCTACCACTCGGCGGATGCTTTGCCACGATTCTCCTGAAGGCCAACGGAATTCGTGATTGGTTTTATCGGCTTTCATTTTCGAAAACTGGCTGCATTCAGTGATTTTCCCGCTCTGCTTTCTCGCCATTTCTTCGCACTCATTCGTCCATTCGATGGTCATGCTGCTGACGACGCCAATCTACCGGAGAAAGATTTTGAGCTTCAAAAAAGTTGTCAGTGCTCCTGTTGTTGATTCGAATGGGTGCTAAGTATTGGTGTATTTGTGTGTGTGTGTCTTACTTGCATGCTCTTCCCACCGTAATTTCAGATATTCATAGAAATCTTGATCCGAACGAAAACAATGGGGATTAAGAAATGCTGGAAGTGGTGAAAACCACGAAATAAAATTCCCTAACACGTGCACGCAGCACGGGCGGTATAGCCTCACGCATAGGTCGCCGAATTTCGCGGAACAGACTGAACGCTGAATTGGCTTGGGGCAGATCCCACCCTAGTTAGAAAAATGTGCAACACCTTTACTTTATCATTAGCAGTAATGTTCTCTGGAATTTATTTTTTCCATTTTCTCTCTAGTTCATTAGATATTATATATTTTCAGACGCCAGTTGCAGACCTCACTTCGAATGTAGCAACTCCGCAATGAAGATTTTTTTCCATAGAATCTTATTTCTAATTGTTATTATTGTTATTGTTGTTATATTCGCATTGTATTTTATTCGCACTGTACAATAAAGAGTTATTATCACTACTCTGCCAAGTTCAACCTCTCGGCTGTTGCTTTGGCGCTGTCCTGCTGAATGCAAACGGAATTTGTGATTAATTTGCTCTTTCTTTAAATGAAAAATTTTGGACAATAATTGGGTTTAGTGATAATTCCAATCTGCTGGCTCGCCATTTCAACGCATTCGTTCGTACACTCGATGGTGATGCTCATTACACCCACATATCGAAGGAAGATCTTGAACATAAAAAATGGTTAGTTTAAGCTATTTTTGCTGATTTTAATAGTGATAATGTTCTTGGAGATAGTGGATCATAACGCATTGTTCATGTAATATTTTTCAGATCCAAGTAACGGATGTCGCGTCGAATGTTTCGAAACCATACTGAAGATAGACTGCCAAGTTATCGCCGTAACAATACAAAAATCTGCCTTAACTTTTTGCCACTTGAGTTCTTTAGGAAGATTTAGTCCTCATGAATAAATGGCAATACATCTAACATCAACAATTTCTCGAATTTCGAAATGACCGATCAGCAGTCCTCAGTTCTCTAGTTCTCACTTTCTGATCGTTCCCAAGCTCTCCTTTTCTCATGGTCACATTTTCACACATTTTGCAGCTGATTTCAATCAAAATATATTGTAACTACAGTTTTCACTAGATTTCTCTTCTTCACCGAAATCAAAACGCGATTTAGTCGTGTGTTGCTTTCCAAAAATACACAGTTCAAAATTTTTTAACTAGTTTCGGTAGCTATGCCTGCCATTTCCCTTCTTGTTGTTGAACACATCAATTTCGGTAGGGTTAGTTCCTCAATTTATAAATGGATCTTGTTCTAGTCATTGCTATGGCGCTGAATTGCATTGCTTTCTACCTCATTCTCACAAAATCCAAGAAAGAGATAACTCAATACCGGAAACTGCTGGTTATTTTTCTCATCTGCGGCTTTCTCTTCGCATTTCTCCATATGATTCTGCAGCCTGTGAGCTTTTGTTTTCTAATTTATGACTTTTAAATTAATGAAAATCTATTTTCAGAAAGCAGTAATTCGTGAGAACATGTTCGTTGTGTATGGGACTGGATGGATCTCTGACATCCGGCTTATTGGGGCTTATTGTGGGGTCGCCTCTATGAGTTTTCTCATTCTCGCTATGCACTTTGTCTACCGAGCCATGGTGATTTCGAGGCTAGAATTTGAACATGAAAACTGGTAAAAAAGTATACTTTTCAGCAAAAACTACTCACTAATCGAGATAAAAACAGGGACAATAGTGAAAATTGTGATTATTCTGATTATTGAATTCATCCTTTGGACTGCCTTGTGCGAAGTGTTTCTCTGCTACAAGGACGAGTAAGAGTTGTTGTTTCCTCTCGAAATATAAAAAAAAAGATTCTTGGAAGGTACGGATCCACCATAGCTCGTCTAGCATCAGATCTGCCCGATTTTCCTAAGAAAAAATTGGAGCGAAGATTGTTGACTTTTCTAGGGATAGTAAGCAGAGATCTCGATATAAAAATTTCAAGACTATGAAATATTTCGATTTCAGATCGATAGCCGCCTCAATGTTCCGCCATTCCTCGCGATCCTCAGCATGATCGGAATTTGTTGCATTTCTATCGCGATGATAACTTTTAGCTCTGTCAGGTTTGTTTTGCGAAATAGGAACGAACTATTGTTGACTAATTAAGGATAATTCGATTTCTGAATGATAAACAGCAAGGAAGCAGCACTTGGAGGAAGCACAACTACCAATTGTTCGTGGCACTCTATGTTCAGGTATCGTTCGTTGAAATCATTACACAAATCCACCAATTGTTCTATTACGAAAATACTCCAGTTTCTCGGTCCGCTAATTCTTCTCTACATCCCATGCATTTGCTATCTACTCCTTCCCTTCATTCCCCATCAAGGATTCTCCTCACCGCCCTGGCTACTTTCTCTGCTCTATTCGATATATCCCATTGGTTTTGGTTTTTTTTAAAAATACGTTTTCGATTTGTTCATGTTTTCAGTCGACCCTCTCGTAATGATCGTGTTCATTCGTGTCTATCGAAGAGGATTACACATTCTGCTGAGAAGATTGTTGTGCATTCCGACATTGAGCACTAGCAACGTCGTTAAAACAATCAATTCGCAGTATACCGAACAACCTGTCACTGGCAGCAACCAATAAAGTGCTTAAGATTCCTTCCTTTATATTACTGCCATTCCACAGTGTAAATTGAATATCATTAATAATTGAATGAGTCAGCAATGAACACTAACGTAATCGAAATACGAAACCACAAAGTCATCTCAAAAGTATAATGCTAACTGACAACGTGCGGTTTCCACGTTGTAGCTGGGTACTCTAAAGGAAATTGTCCTCTGATGTGCATTGGCTCATTGAACAATCGAATGAGTATCTGTCAAAAGCGGAGGGAAGAACGGTTTACAGATGAATTTCGATGAGGACGATGAGGTATTTTCCAAAACCTTTGCTTTTCATTGACAATTCGAATGGTACCGGTGTCGAGTTTTTACGAATATCCAAAGTGAGACAGAGATTACAAACACAAAAAAAGAAGGACATACAGATATACCACGATATGTCCCTTCTCAAAAAAATTGAAAAAATCTCAAAAAAATTGAATTGATTTAGCATCAATTTTTTTCTAATGACGCTCGGCGATCTCGATCTATAATAGCATCAAACGTTTTTATACAGCAATCTACTAAATGTAAAACAGGGAAAAGATTGTTATATCTTGCGTTCGAAATGCTCAGCAAATGAGATGTGCTGGTTAGCGAGCTATCGATTGTCTGGGAGAGAGGAAGGGGGGAAGGAAGGGCGGAAGAGGACACTTTATCTACTGCCTCCTCCCGGCCTCTTCCCTAACTCCGCCCTTCGAACGGTAGTAAAAGGTCAGAAACGAGTGGAATGGAAATTAATCTCACGATACAGCAATCTACTAAATGTAAAACAGTGAAAAGAGTGAATTATTGTCTACTACCACTGTTATTTGGTTCGGTCGGAGGCGAGCTAAACGAGATGACGACATTGCTGTTTCTCTGAACGGGCAGGCATAATGATCTTCTCAGTAGCTCGCAAAACCCTCTTCGATAGTCCCGAATGAACACGATCATTACGAGAGGGTCGACTGAAAATATTGGCAAATATGAAAATGCTTTTCGAAATGCCGAACCGATTGGGTAGAACGAGTAGAGTAGTGACAGTAGCCAGGGTGGTGAGGAGAAGCCATGATGGGGAATGAAGGGAAGCAACAGATAGCAAATGCATGGAATGTACAGAAGAAGGAGCGGGCCCAGGAACTAAATTTTTAGTTAAAACTGGCTTTGAGGAATCTCATTTGTTTATTCCAAGGCCTTATGTATACAATTTTTGAAAATAAACATGCCTGAACATACAGCGCAATGAACAATTGATAGTTGTGCTTCCTCCAAGTGCTGCTCTGATACTTTTTGTCGTTGAGAAAATGCATTATCCTTGAATAATTCCAAATTCAATCAAAATTTCATCAAATTTCCAATGGTACCTGACAGAGCTTGAAATTATCAATACGATAGATACTCCGCATATTCCGATCATACCGAGAATAGCAAGAAAGGGTGGAAGATTGAGTCGGTTATCAACCTGAACATTGTAAAATTTGCAAATATTTAGACAAAAAGTGATGAAAATTTTACTCACTGATCCGAGAAAAGTCATCAATCTACGCTCCAAATTTTCCCTAGGAAAATCATCCAAATCTGCTGTTAGTCGAGCGATCGTTGGTCCGTATCTTCGAAGTATTCAATAATATTTAGAATAATAAAAATTGCTTACTCATCTTTGTAGCAGAGAAAGATTGCGCACACCAGAGTCCAAACAACAAGTTCAACGATCAGAATGAGCACTATCGTCACTACCGCTCGGGTTTTGATCTCAATTGTTGAGTAGGTTTTGCTAAAAACTTTCTTTGTAACAAAAATATGGTTCTAAATCTAGCCTCGATATGACCATAGCGCGATAGAAAAAATGCATTGCGAGCACGAGGAAACTCATAGCGGCAACTCCACAGTACACACAGATGAGCTCCATATCAGTCACCCAACCAGTACAATAAATAAGGAACATGTTCTCTCGAATTATCGCAGTCTGAATATAATTGTTTTATGTAAAAATAACAAAAAAATAAATAAACTCACAGGTCGAATGAGCAAATGGATAAAAGCGAAAAAGAATCCGCAGATGAGAAAGATAACTAGCAATTTTCGATACTGATTGATCTCTTTCTTCGATTTTTTGAGAATAAGGTAGAGTGCGAGGCAATTCAGCGACATTGCAATTCCTGGAAGCACATTGAGAAATTGAAATATAATATGAAAAAATAGAAAAGATTCTTTACCGAAATTTATGTGCTCAATAGCGAAAAAAGAGGCAGTCATAGCTATTTTTCAATCGAAAGAACCTGAAATTTTCGAAAATATCTTTCCATACAAGATAACCGCTTTCGATCTCCATGAAGATAATTATTGCGCATTTTATACCAACTCGTTTCAATGCACTCAACTTAGCGAAATTGTCATGAGAAGGGGCACAAACTATCAAGTTGACTCCAATATGAAGTGAACCCTACCCATCTGGATAAATATAGTTACAATAAGCGGGGTCTTGTTCAAAACTTGAGAAAAATGGAAATGAGTTCGCTAGGACGTGCGAATTGTGGGTGGTAAGTGAAAAGTGCACTCTGCGAGCGATTCGGCCTATCTCTTCTAGGAATGTGAGCTGGATATTACAGTGATGAATCGACTGTTCATCTCGCGCAATTCTCTGGAACTTATTTGATAGCTCAAGCTAGTACTCCGTAGTACGAAGTGGCGCAGAATGAAGTCTAATCAAAGTCTAATGAAGAGTGTTCTCATGCAGTTCCTGCTATTAAGTACACAGGTACGACAAGAAACCATGACGCATTACCCGGAAAGTGTGGCACATGAATCACTATGATCACTGAAATGAGTGATGATTCGCCATGCGCGTGCACTGATGTGAAATGAGGAAATCCGATAGCAGAGGTATGTTTTGCTGTGTCTCGACTTCCACTCTTGGTCGCGTAGTTCATACGAGATGTTTCCGTAATGCAAAGATCAAATTTCAAAAATGATCGAGATAAATTCATTTATCTGATCATCTATTTGAGGAGTCGAGACTTTGCATCGAGCATTCTACCCCGTCAGACAGCCGAGAGATCACGCAAAATGAGGAGGGACACTGGGCTGAATGGCATCACTATTGCAGGCACGTTGCCGACGCGATTCGGACTGTAGGTGTTATAGTTGATGACTGGCTTCCGGAACACCAAAGCATTTGGAACATCCGGTAGCCTCGCATGATCAGAAGAAATACTGCTGCGTCCCAGCCTGAAATTGAGCAATACTTGATATTCTGCGACAGACTTTGCTTACTGAAGAAAGAAACAACTCTTATTCTCTGGGTGCATCTTCCTCTTTCGGCTTACCTCATTCTCCATCTGGCGTATTCTTCCAATCACGCGCGATAAGCAAACCAAGATCGAACAATATCAATATTATCAGTTATAAAAAAGTTTTAGAGAATAAGAATGCTTGCTTGATGAACATGACAGCATCATAGGAGTCGACTTTGCCTAATGAGTGGAAAGTGTGAAAAAAGACGTCGTTGCACTTTCTTTTCTTTATCACTGTCGTTTTCTGGGCGCTGAGGGGTGCCAGAAGTGGTAATTTCTGGAAATCTCTTGTCATGCGGAACGTCAATTCCGAAAATGCATTAACAGATATAGTACTAATTCCACAAACGGAAAAATACAAAGGTTAGGTTTATTATGACGGCTGTATGCCGTTAATGGAGTTGGCCTTCTTCGTATTCGTAGTGCTTCGCATGAGCGCATGGTCATAACAACCGCAGATGGTGGAGCTGTACAGCTTTTATACCAATGCTGACTTTGCCCAACTTCTATTGTTCTTCACACTGAATGGAGCTGCGATCGTGCTCAATATAGTGCTCATTTACGCGATTTACACCAGGTAAAACTTCGAAAATGACATTTTTTGTTGTTAATATTCACTTATTTCTCAGAACTCCGAGATCGATGAGGCCCTACTCAATCTTTCTGCTCAATAACGCCATAGTGGACATTGTGTCGGCGTGCGCTAGTGCACTTGCGGCGAACAGGTGCGGTGCATTTAATCGATTAGAATATATTTTCCCAAGCATCTTATTCAGGGTGGTCAACTCTCATAGTGGACAGATGATATTTGTGAGCATCGGTCCGTGTGCTCTCGCCTCACACCATTTCTGCCAGCTATGTCATTGTCAGTACTGAATAACAAACAATAATTCATCTTTCATTTTTATTGTATTCACCTTACAATTTCAAGGTATCCACGTCGCAACGTCAACGCACACAATTGTCATCCTCCTTCTATCTTACTGCTATCGGCTGCGTATACTCGAGAAGTCGGTGGACCAATCGAGGATGTTGTCCAGAAACACTCGGATTTGGGCCGTCTGCTTGTTCTCTCTGTTGCCAACTTCTGCTGCAGGGGTTGGTCTTAGTAATACATGGGAAAAATATTTTCATTATATCCCGATAGGTGCAAAGCATTGAATATTAATGTCAAGGAAGCTATTTTCAGTCTTCTTTCATGATAATCGGCGAGGAGGTTCCTCGTCCGTTACGAGTGCAACTCGGCATCGAACCCTACACCACATCACGTGAGCATTTGCATATTTTTCCATTTATTTATGCTGTATAAAGTCAAGGCGAAAATTATAATTTTGAGTTCCCGCAATTTTACATCTCGGCTCCCGGTATGTTGCTAGACACTTGAAATTTGGATTCTAGGGTGGTTTTTCAATCTCGGTGAGAATGTTCTAGATCTGCCTCATCTGGACGACCCTCGCGCGTTCCTGCTGCTCGCCTACAACATGCTGGCGGCGCCGGTCGTCATGGCAGCAATTTTCTGCGTGCGTCGACGGCTGCTAGCGCGCCTAGCTACAGTGGTAGGCGTGTTGTTTGCTAACGAATGAATGATAACGGCGCTCGAGTTGGCCTCTTGATAAAAAAAGAAGAGAATTTTTTTCAGGACCTGCGCGTGCGCAGCCATCACGTTCGCATCGCGCAGGTTTGTGAGATATTGTTCTGTTATCTCATGGCCACTTGTACAACAGTGAACCTGAATATCCTATTGATTCGCTTTTGATTTTCCCTATTGCCTATTGCCATTCCCTATTGAGCGGCATTAGCGCTTACTAGTGGATTACGGGCATTTTGACAAATTTTCGGTTTCCAGTTCCGCGTTCACAGGTAAATAAGTACATAGACCAGTTGCTTATATACTCCGATATCTGGGAATGTCAGTGGTTACGAGAAAAAAGAGTGGTGATGACAAATTGGCATGAGGCATTTGCATACCTTCTTTTTCGTGTGAAGCCGCGTCGATTTGTCATCAGTAGTGCGAACGTATGTAGAAGAATAATGTAAAACCTGATACATTCAGGCGCTCACCTACCAGATGTTGTTGCCGTCGGGACTCGTGATCGGCTGTGTGATGTGGTTGGCAGATCTGATGGGGATGATCGAAGGAGAGTGGAGCCAGCGGTCGATTATGAGTGTAAGTTCCAGATATTTATGACGGAAAAAATAAGATGCATTGCGTACGCAATTGTTTCAATATTACTAAAGGAATTGCACTAACGCAGTTGCACAATTTCTGAATTAAAATTGCAGGTCGTCAGCTTTTTCTCGCTCGCTTCGCCCCTCATCAATCTACTCTATCTCCCGCCGTATCGAGCCATGCTTTTTCCTGTGTCTGTCTCTGTTGAAAATAAACAGTAATGCATAACTGTTATCATAATCTACGTATTTTTTGTCTAATTCTGTTAAATATTTTTAATGCCCTTTATTCTTACAACTAGAGAATTTCAAAATATCTAATTTTTTTTATAAAACAAACGGCTGAATCGGTTTAGTCACGGACAGGGGTATGTTGACGTCCTTTTTCTTTTTGAAGATGAAAATAAAGACAGCGCGATAGGTGCGATTCCGAGCAACGATGACGTATGAATTAGCAAGAGATGAGCACGCGAATAGCCACTCTGCTATAACCATTGCGACTGAGAATTGTCTATCGATGACACATAGACACCGCAGTTGTAATGCTTGGGCTGAAACGCAAGAGATTCGTCTTACTTTGCGAGTCGGCATAGACTCCATCTCGAAAGCAGAGTGCGAGGCCGACTGCCATTGGAATAACAAGAAAGATAAGGAGGACAAGGAACTTTAAACATAATTAATTTTCGATAAACTAAAAACTCCAACAAGCCTGAATTACGACGGTTTTCGCGTTCCTCACGTGCGGATTATTTTGCTGTCGTATGTGACGCCCGCGTCGGCCAAAACTGGAAAATGGACATTTCACATCGAGATTACCAACATCACGTTCGGATTCTTTATTTCTCGCATCTTTCGCAGTCGAGTACGTGGCATGAATAATTACCTGTTTTTCGAGCTCTAGCGGTGATAATAAATGCTTACCGAACAACGATGATAATCATGTGCGCATAGGGAAGAAAGACCAACAAACAGCCTGAAAACTCGTGAATGATGCGGTTAGAAAAAAAAACTTTTAAAAAAATAACAATGGAGCAATCAAAACCACCTGTTGGAATGATAATCCAGAAGCCGTATTTAATAATTGCAAAAGCGTCCGGCGAGTTGCTGACGGTAAATTTGTACCAGTTCAGGTCGCGTTCCAGCCACTTCAGATAGGGATAAATCTGCAAGCGAAATACTGATGCAGAATGCGAGAAGGCAGCTGTGTATTAGCTAGGTGGTATCGTGCGTATGAAATGCTCAGCAAAATGAGATGTGCTAGCGAGCTATCGATTATCTCGGAGAGAGGCAAGGGGAAGGAAGGGGGGGGGGGGAGGACAGTTGATCTTCCGCCTCCTCCCGGTCTCTTCCTTTCTCTGCCCCCTCGAACGTTCGTCAAAGGTCAGCTAGGTACGAATGGAATGGAAAATATTCCCACGATAAGTACTAGCGTTGACAAATCGGCCCGTGCCTCCTGAACTCGCCCGAAAATGCCCGAGAATATAGGGAATACCTTTCTCAAATCTCGTTCCTGCCTCGCTGGGTCTGAAGCGGAGGATAACGTAACGAGCACTGTACCACATTGGAAGAATACAAGCAAGAGAGCGTAGGCGACTGCAATTTAGAGTTGAAAATAGGGATTGAACATCAAAAAAAACGTCGAAAAACTCACGTTTCCTCACTCGCCCACTGCATTTCACAAATGAACTATCAAAAAGAAGCATTTGTTGTCGGGCAATTATTAGCATACCGAACGAAGAAAGCATTAGCATTGTGAGACCGGTAAAAATTTCCTGAACACACATTGATATTGTATGATGAAAATAGTGGATTTACAAATTGAGATTGATACTCAATGAGTTCACTGAGAGCACCCATACAGTAGCCGGCACCTTCAATTTGTTAATTTTTTTACTTCAAATTTTAATAATCTCAAACCTGCTTTTGGATAGAGAAATGGAATGAACAAAATTGTAGTGAATAAGTTGTGCAGTAGGCAGGAGATCTAGAAACAATATTTTTTGTATTGGAGGGTGTTACAATATTTATTCGTCAGTACCTGCTGAAATGCTGACAGCAATCGAATCTCCGGATCTAGTTTGGCGTCCTTCCAAACAATAACTACTAACGTGGCAGAATTAAGAACTAGTGATAATACTCCAACGAAATAAAATAGACCTATCGTGAGAGATTCAACAACAGGCGGAATATCAGAGCCTTCGGTCATCACAAATCTCGAGCAGAGGTTTCCGTGCTCAGTGATTCGCTAGGAGCGCAAATACGAATTCAAATTTCCTTCCTAGTCTCAAGTTGTGCGCCTTTTTCGGTCATACTTCACTACACGAGGCAATTGTAAGGTGCGCAACGGCAAATTATTATTGTCAAAGTAGCAAATCACGTACATTTTCCACAGAAATCGGAAAATCAGCAGTCTTTATTCATTTTCCGTGTCTAAGTGTGCGACATATTTTTGCACACACATGCTCATTTCCAAGTGCAAATTCTTTATTGGCGTTAATTAATCTTTGACAAAATCGTTTCGTTCATTGACATCTCTCTAAGGACGTGCTTCTGGATCTTTCCGATTCCCGAGGTTCTGAAATTATTATTTAACAACAATGTAAATTCACACTTTTCAAAATCTTACCGCGGAATTTGATGGAGAAAGACGACACCTGCAGTGATTCGCTTGTACTCGCTCATTCTGTCTGGAACGATCAGGATCAAAATATAAAAAAGAGTAAAAAACGATCTGCTTCTGAAGGAATATGAATATAGTTTTTGATGGTCCTCTCTATTTCTGACCTGTCACAAAGTCCTCCACTTCCTGCGCCGTCAACGATTCATCGGCTTTGACGACAAACGCACGGACGAGCTCTCCTTTCTGTGATAAAGGTAAAGTCATCTAGATAAGGCACACAAAGTCTGATCGTCAAAAGAGCAAAAAGCGCGTCTTCACGCTGAACTCGGGTGAATACACTCGCCTCAGAGTCTGGAATTCCAACAATTCCTACGTCTCGAATTTTTGGGCACAATTGGAGGACGCCCTCGATCTCAGAAGAAGAGACCTACAAATATGCAAATTTCGAATCAACGAATTCGATATCACCATCATTGCTCGATTGTTGTTGTCGTTCACATGAATTATTTCCGCCTTGCGCTCCACAATATTGAGGAATCCTTGGCCGTCGATGTAAGCGATATCTCCTGAATCGTTTTTTTTAACCGAATGAAGCTTATTAGGAGAGAACTGCTACGGCAAAGAAATTACTTCGAGATATGTCATTTCCGAACTATTCTAGCGTTTTCAAACACGTGACTAAAAACGAAAGTAAAAATTGCGCACCAGTGTGCACCCATCCTTCCGTGTCAATCAGAGCCTTTGTGGCCTCAGGTTTATTCAGATATCCAATAGTCTGGCCGGCTCCCCGCACGCACAATTCTCCCCATTCCCCGCGCTTCGTTGGCTGCCCAGAGCTGGGATCGATGATCTGGAAAACAGCCTAGATTATTCGCATTCTTGATTATTCAGCGCTTCGAATCGCCATTTTCCTAATAGTTGTCAATTTACGGCAATGGCATCACTCTCCAGCAGGGCGCCAAAAATGTGAAGTGGTATCGTCAAGATCACAAGATGAAGTTGGCCGGAAAAAGAGACAGTCCTCCGAACAGAATTGGCTTTATATTCGGAGGACTGTATCCTTTTCCTACAACTACAACACTTTCAGACATCAACTAAGACTTCGTTTCTCCCATATGCCCCTCGCGCACCTTCTGTTCATAGAAGCTTGTAAGGACGCCGGAAGTTGCATTCACTCCCTCTCCCAGTAGAATCGGCTGATGGGAGGCGCCGATCTCCGACATGCCGTATCCTGATCGGTGTGTAATTGGAGACAAGAGATTCGTCGACGTCGAAGGATTCTCTAATCAATTCTCTCGAACTTACAGGAATGCAAATTTCTTCTGACGCAATAAATAAAGAATGGAATGATCCCTTCCGTACCTTGCACAATGTATCTCACGTTTGGATGATGGAGCGTGAATTCGTTGATGATTTGCTCGCGAAGAGGCCCACCTCCGCTGTGTATCAGCTGACATTATCATTTGTGATCTGACGAATAAACAAAACGTGTATGGTAATTCCCAAAAAAAAACGATAATTGTGAATAATTTATGTACTCGTCCTATCGATTGTCATCCTTGCAGTAACGTACGACATTCTACCCCGCATTTCTAGCCTTACTTTTACGCTCGACAGAGACGCTGATTTTCCTTTCGGATCTTTAGCGAGAAAAACCAAGATCGACGGAATGACGAGGAGATAACGCGTCTGAAATCATGGATGGTCATCTCATTCCGCGCATAATAAAAATAGATCGACGCTCGCAGAAAACTACCGATGATGTTATCTATCGTGAAAAACGAGAGTGTATACACAAAGAAAAGAGGTATCTCACCTTGTATCGTTCGATCACATCCAGGTATACTTCAGCATCGAAAGCCTTCATCAGCACAATCGTTTCACCCCTGAGCAGCAACCAATTTAGCTCCGTGAAGCCGTAAATGTGCATGAACGAAGTGTTGACGAGGTGGAATCGCTGAAAAGAACATGATGGGTCTCAAATAGCGATACGATCCTCTTCATTTCAAGATTCCCTTACCTCAGTCCAATCCTCACCGCCGATTTTCGGGAAAATCTCGAGTTCCCAGTGGCTGAAATTCGTTGATAATGATACATGGATTTTAATGTATTTCATATTTCATAATATTTCTTAAGATATTTCTATATTAAAATATTAAAATATTTGTGATATCGACCTTCTCATCGTCTCGACACCACAGTGCAGTGTCCTCTGTGTGTGAATGATTCCCTTCGGCTGGCCGGTCGTTCCCGACGAATAGACAATCAAGCAGACAGTGTCCAGCGTGACTGAATGGCGTTTTATGATTCGGAAAAAAGCAAAAAACCAGATTTAACAAAAAAATATCTTAATTTGTCTAAACAAAATATTCAAAGTGTAATCTCATGCGAACAAACCTTCAGCAATTTTATCGACCGGTTCAGGCTGAATCGTGTCTACATAGTCGAATACGCCTTCAGGAAGAGGATGACCAGTGGAGCGAACGCAGACTATTGTTTGCAGAACTACCGCTTAGTGACATTCCGTAGGAGAAGAGAAGGTGCGACGGACCTTGACCGCAGGGCACTCGCCTACCGCCCTTCCTACCAACTCGAGCAGTTGCTCAGAAGTGACAACTACCGATGAGCCGGAATCTCGCAGCTGGTAGATCAAATCGGCTAAAATTGGTCAGATTGTCGTAACAAGTTTTCCGATTGTTGAAGACTCACTCAAATTGAAAAGAGTAGAGCAGGAACCAACTACCGCCGCTCCAACGGCCCACGTTCCAAGATGAAGCACCGGCCATCTCAAATATATGTGGTTTACTGCGCCAACATATGAAAGGAATCGGTGAAAACAATCGAAATCATGGAGAGCTTCGCCTCTACATCGTTCAGGCTAGTTGACGCGGACTGTGAAGGCTTGTGCAGAATCGGTGTGTAGTTGAGAAAGTTGAAAAGAAGAATAGGGCTCACTCAATCGAGTTCGGAAGAGCAATGGTTACACGATCGCCTATGCCGACGCCCAGAGATCTGAGAAATGCAGCGAATGAGAGTGCCTGAAGCGAATTCATTGGATGACGATAGAAACAGTTTTGAGATCGGTCCTTCTCAGTAGCTGCTCTATGTACACTCACCCAATCATGAATCTGCTTGTGTGTTATCCACCGATCCTCATCAAGAGCTTCTATCTAGGAAACGGCATAGCATGAAGAATCGCTTTCCAAAGCATACCACAGCACGTTGATGCGTAACTGAACGCTCTTTCAGTAAAGTCAGGATTCGCTCGACCAGTGTATCTTCGGGAATTGGAATTGGCGTACATGGAGATTTGATCACTTCCTAAATAGTTATTATGTTTTCGAATTGAGCTAACAAACGTCGATTACGACAATATTTCAAAACAAATTATTTACATCATCAAGGGTCAAACGCCATTTCTCCATTGATTCCGCATTCAGAGGAGGCATGACCGAACTGAAAGAGTAGCATTATAGCGTAACTGGTGGAAAAAAGTGAGTCTGCAGTCGACTTCAGTCACACACGTCATTATCACTGAGAATTTGTCAGTTTATAAGCACTCTAGATGACTGGCACAGATATTCATTGTCTATATCTTATCGGGCATGACACGTCAGCGCTCGACTCCACTTCCTCATTCGAGCCTCAAACTGATAACGAAGTGTCTGCTGAAGATCGTTGATCTTTGAAGCATCAACGAAAGGAATCGTTGATGGGAGAGCAACAATCCATGATCCAGGTGCTTTTGGCATGGAAAAAAATCGAAACATCAACGAAATCAACGAAGACAGGTGAGCGAAAAGTAATGTTTCTCAGCACGACTCCATTCGCCAATATGATCATCATTGAATATTAGGATAAAATGTAGTTCAGAGACAATATGTTACAGCGACCGATTCGAGAAGTCATAGTGTTGCAAATTTCTCAACGTTTTGGAATTGTACATTTCTTGCCCGATGTTGTTCTCAGTTTCAGCTTATTTTAGCATCCCGTTGTGCTCACTTGTTTGACAACAGTGTATGCGGCGAACCCATATACACCACGAAATATCATCATAGAGATCATTGCTTCGGAGCTGCACGCGTCCCACTGATAAGGAATATCGATCTGTCAGGATGAAGTACCAACTTCCTCATTCCTCGCCACATTGTGCCCGATGAGAAGAGAGATCTGTTCTCCAACCTGACAACCCAACTCTGGCCCACAACGGCAACACCCGTTGAAAAGGAAAGGAAGCCTATATCACGATGATTCAATAGTTTCATTTGGAAAAGGTCGGATGATATGCGTAGCGATATCTCTCTTTTTTCCGATTTGGTTGCGAACCGCATGTTATCGATGCATTTTTTTTCAAACGCATTTTTTCTGCATGCTAAATTCTGAATTCGAATAGAGATACGAATCTTTCAGGATCCAGTGTGATAGAGAACTGTTTTTTTCTATGGTGATTAAAATCACCACAGAAAAAAGTTAATGGAATTTATTTCATTGTCGAGGTCAACACAAAACATAACTCGTCTGATGCAGAAAATGCAAACAAATTATTTGGTGCCCTCGAGTTTTCTCTGAAGCACCCGAAAAGTCTGGAACAATTTTTAAATTGCATAGCTCTATACAAATTATTCTTAAAATATAGCTCAGATCAATGATGAGATATTGTTAAAAATATGACGATGATATCAGTTACAAATCTACATTTCACATAACAAATTTGGAACAACTATCCAAACGTCATCGAAAGGGACAATTGTCGTTCGGTCTTGCTTTGTGTCAATCGTTCAACTGCTGTTACTCTGGAGTTGGTGAGAAATCGAAGAACAGCCATCATATAATCAAAGAGCATCTATGATTAATAACATTAAATAGAATAATTATTTTCGTTACCTTTCGATTCGTCGAGTTCTTGAAGATGAAAATTGCGCAAAACTGAGTGCTGTTTAGTGTGAAGGAGATCTACAAATTGTGCCCTCGAATATCGAGGATGAACATGAAACCGAACCAGTAGCACCAATTTGAGCACTGCCAGCACTACAGGAGGAAACACTTTACTCGCGTCGAAGTACATGAATACCATCAAGGCTGTCAGGGGCAAGACATGGTTGAGCACCGAACCATGTAGCTAAAAATATATTACATCATTACTCCTTAATAAAGGGGAGTTGTCTCCCTGTGTATGCGTGTATGTTTGTCCACCTAGGCGAGAGCGCCAGAGAAGCTCTCTGGGGCAGAGACGCAGAGGAAACAAGTGTAAACAAGTCGGGAGCTCCCTTCCCGCCTCAAGTACCATAACTCTGACTACCGTATACCTACCGTAACCCTGACTACCGTATACCTACCGTAACCCTACAGTAACCAAACTACCGGGAAACATGCCAGAACCTTCTGGAACGTTCGAAATTGAAGAGAAAGTTCCAGAACCTTCTAGAATGTTCGAAAATGTTCGAAATGACGCTGATAGGTCCAGCGGCTTCTAGAATGTTCGAAATGACGCTGATAGGTCCAGCGGCTTCTAGAATGTTCGAAATGACGCTGATAGGTCCAGCGGCTTCTAGAATGTTCGAAATGACGCTGATAGGTCCAGCGGCTTCTAGAATGTTCGAAATGACGCTGATAGGTCCAGCGGCTTCTAGAATGTTCGAAATGACGCTGATAGGTCCAGCGGCTTCTAGAATGTTCGAAATGACGCTGATAGGTCCAGCGGCTTCTAGAATGTTCGAAATGACGCTGATAGGTCCAGCGGCTTCTAGAATGTTCGAAATGACGCTGATAGGTCCAGCGGCTTCTAGAATGTTCGAAATGACGCTGATAGGTCCAGCGGCTTCTAGAATGTTCGAAATGACGCTGATAGGTCCAGCGGCTTCTAGAATGTTCGAAATGACGCTGATAGGTCCAGCGGCTTCTAGAATGTTCGAAATGACGCTGATAGGTCCAGCGGCTTCTAGAATGTTCGAAATGACGCTGATAGGTCCAGCGGCTTCTAGAATGTTCGAAATGACGCTGATAGGTCCAGCGGCTTCTAGAATGTTCGAAATGACGCTGATAGGTCCAGCGGCTTCTAGAATGTTCGAAATGACGCTGATAGGTCCAGCGGCTTCTAGAATGTTCGAAATGACGCTGATAGGTCCAGCGGCTTCTAGAATGTTCGAAATGACGCTGATAGGTCCAGCGGCTTCTAGAATGTTCGAAATGACGCTGATAGGTCCAGCGGCTTCTAGAATGTTCGAAATGACGCTGATAGGTCCAGCGGCTTCTAGAATGTTCGAAATGACGCTGATAGGTCCAGCGGCTTCTAGAATGTTCGAAATGACGCTGATAGGTCCAGCGGCTTCTAGAATGTTCGAAATGACGCTGATAGGTCCAGCGGCTTCTAGAATGTTCGAAATGACGCTGATAGGTCCAGCGGCTTCTAGAATGTTCGAAATGACGCTGATAGGTCCAGCGGCTTCTAGAATGTTCGAAATGACGCTGATAGGTCCAGCGGCTTCTAGAATGTTCGAAATGACGCTGATAGGTTCAGCGGCTTCTAGAATGTTCGAAATGACGCTGATAGGTTCAGCGGCTTCTAGAATGTTCGAAATGACGCTGATAGGTTCAGCGGCTTCTAGAATGTTCGAAATGACGCTGATAGGTTCAGCGGCTTCTAGAATGTTCGAAATGACGCTGATAGGTTCAGCGGCTTCTAGAATGTTCGAAATGACGCTGATAGGTTCAGCGGCTTCTAGAATGTTCGAAATGACGCTGATAGGTTCAGCGGCTTCTAGAATGTTCGAAATGACGCTGATAGGTTCAGCGGCTTCTAGAATGTTCGAAATGACGCTGATAGGTTCAGCGGCTTCTAGAATGTTCGAAATGACGCTGATAGGTTCAGCGGCTTCTAGAATGTTCGAAATGACGCTGATAGGTTCAGCGGCTTCTAGAATGTTCGAAATGACGCTGATAGGTTCAGCGGCTTCTAGAATGTTCGAAATGACGCTGATAGGTTCAGCGGCTTCTAGAATGTTCGAAATGACGCTGATAGGTTCAGCGGCTTCTAGAATGTTCGAAATGACGCTGATAGGTTCAGCGGCTTCTAGAATGTTCGAAATGACGCTGATAGGTTCAGCGGCTTCTAGAATGTTCGAAATGACGCTGATAGGTTCAGCGGCTTCTAGAATGTTCGAAATGACGCTGATAGGTTCAGCGGCTTCTAGAATGTTCGAAATGACGCTGATAGGTCCAGCGGCTTCTAGAATGTTCGAAATGACGGGGAAAGGTCCAGCGGCTTCTAGAATGTTCGAAATGAGGCGGAAAGGTCCAGCGGCTTCTAGAATGTTCGAAATGACGGGGAAAGGTTCAGCGGCTTCTAGAATGTTCGAAATGACGGGGAAAGGTCCAGCGTCTTCTAGAATGTTCGAAATGATGGGGCATGTCCGAAGGTTCATCACACAAAAAATCTAATCCAACTAAGCACACAACAAGGCGTTATCCAGCCGGGAAGCGCGCCGGAGGCGCGCGGCCCCGGCTGGTTATGAAATAAATCATGTGTATTACGAAGCAGACCTGCCAGAAAAAGACTTCGTACATCTTCTTTGTCAGTAGCTGAGTTTGCGTAGATTTAGCTTCCTGAATCGGACTTTGCATTGCGACTAGAGAAGCTGAAGGAAGGGCCATTTCGCGATTTCTCGAAATCTTTGAGCGGTCGTAGCGAGCGAATGAGTACGGAAAATATGGAAGTGTTGATTCCTGTCCATGCCAAAACTATTCAAGAACACATCCCACTTTTGAACGGGGTCAAAATATATACATCCTCCCTTGTTATTCAAAAACACTTCCCTCCAACTCGGTGTTTTTCTGCATTTTCCCTATTATTGATTCGAATATGCAAATGCGGTGTTCCGTTGCTTGACTCATATTTTTCATTTGAGGGTAACCAATACCTGAACACATTCCATAGTCAAACACCTTCGTTTATGTCATCCCCGATTTATAATGACCTTTCTTAATTTTTCTGAACACTTCCTTCAGCCACTCTAATTGCGACAGAAAAAAACGGATACCTGACTAATTTTCTTCAAAAGAATTATTGAGTGAATGATGAAGAAACAAAGAGTTGAGAAATTGACGAACAGTGTGAAGTAGAAAAATATAAGTTCAAAACGATATTCAAATTAGAGATTTCGAGTAATTGAACTGATTTACCATATCGAAAATATTGGGGATTCCCCGGGCTACCAAAAAGCAGAACTTGACCGCGATTTTCGAGAAACACGAGCTCCGGCTCCTATAATAACATTTTAAAATTCATACATATGATTTCGATAAACCCTCAAAAGTTCATCAGCATTGTCCGGTTCAACGCCGAACACAATAAAACCGACGAAATTCAAAAACATCATTGTTATCTGCACGCAAGCCATCACTATTTTCAATCTGAAATTTGAAATACAATTGATTTTCGAGTAATTATCCGCATGCCTTTTCGAGAGTTTGAACGGAGAACTGTCGGTAATGAACATTTGGTGCATGCTAATAATTAGGAAGGCAAACGGAATTTGAATTAAAACGATCGAAAACGCTATAAATCCCTGAAACACATATTAGAGTAAATTTAAAAAAAATAAAAGAACGTTGACTCCTCACAATAACTACTGCATTTGAGAGGCCCATGCGACAGAGCGGTCCCTCACAATACAGTCCCGGATACGGTAGAAGGACGTATATTCGAGCAAAGAAGAAGAAAATTACTTCGTATACGATGAAACATATCTGATGGGATTGAAATTTATACTGATATCATGGATTTAACAATTATCGTACATGCATTGCGATGTATCCTCGACGAATACTTGTATTCATCGTCGGACTTTTCCTTATAAGTATGAAAAGAGGGAACGGATGGCAAATGAAAGTGTTGACCAACGAGAGAATCAGTTCCGTACTACATTTGGAACCTTTGAAATTGGATGCACAAAATCAGTGACTTACTTTGTTGCAATATCGAGAAAGCGGCTCTTGTCTAGATCAAATCCGTATCGAAGAGAAGAAGAGTTCGAGATGTTAGTCATAAAGTCACTATTCCGAGGTGTCGCACGTTCTTCTAGTATCCACCTGGAAATTACCTGTTGCGAAGTTGTTCACATCACAGATTCGCGACGCTTTCGCTTACCGTCTAGTAGGGTTGCAAGTTCAATACCAATAGTATTGCATGCCCTTCCCTCCCTGACTCCGCCCCTGCAATACTCTCGCAAGGGAGAGGGAGAGATGGGAAGAGGGTGCAATACTCTCGCACTCTTGCAATAGTATTGCAAAACTGCAATACTCCCGCACCCTCTTCCTCTCTTGGAGGCGAGAGGAGGGGAGATGGGAAGGGGATGCAATACTATTGCAAGAGTGCGAGAGTATTGCACCCTCTTCCCATCTCTCCCTCTCCCTTGCGAGAGTATTGCAGGGGCGGAGTCAGGGAGGGAAGGGCATGCAATACTATTGGTATTGAACTTGCAACCCTAGTA
>LS488423.1:84255-273407 GCA_900490705.1 Pristionchus arcanus | reverse complement strand
AAACTCATTTGGCAAAGAATAGCCTCATCCGTCCATTTTTTCATATTTCTGGTCTGTGTTTCTGGAGGTAAGCAAACCCCAATCTCGAGGTCTCATGGCAGTACGCAAAAAGTATCTTCGACCGGGCTTAAAAGTATATGTTAAGTACTTTTGATGATGCTCTTTCAAACTGCACTTTTGGAATTTTGATATTGATTTTAATTTGCTGGTTAAGGTAGATCAAAGATCAAATACTCGAACACTGTGATTTTCAGTGAAATGCGCCTCACTAAAAAAATCATAACTCTGTTCAAAATAAAGATTTTATCTCGTTCTAAATTGCCATGGATAGAGGAAAGCTAGAGCAACATTAAGCAGTCGAAAAACTCATTCCTGGTGGGTACGCTCGTGCGGAGTGGTCGGATCTCAGAAAATATTATGCAACTATGGCAATACCGGTTTGGGGTACAATCCACTATGATTTTTTCAAAGTACCTATTTATGACTCAAAAATCACCAAAAATCAGAAAAAAGTCCTTACGCATTTGGCAGTAAAAGAAACAGAAACTTTTATTTGCGAGTGTCGTCCATTAACCGGCAGGCTTAAATGCTGTCCCCATTTTCCCCTTTCGGTTTTTTCTGATTTTTGGTGATTTTTGAGTCATATATAGGTACTTTGAAAAAAATCATAGTGGATTGTACCCCAAACCGGTATTGCCATAGTTGCATAGTATTTTCTGAGATCCGACCACTCCGCACGAGCGTACCCACCAGGAATGAGTTTTTCGAATGCGTAATGTTGCTCTAGCTTTCCTCTATCCATGGCAATTTAGAACGAGATAAAATCTTTATTTTGAACAGAGTTATGATTTTTTTAGTGAGGCGCATTTCACTGAAAATCACAGTGTTCGAGTATTTGATCTTTGATCTACCTTAACCAGCAAATTAAAATCAATATCAAAATTCCAAAAGTGCAGTTTGAAAGAGCATCATCAAAAGTACTTAACTTATACTTTTAAGCCCGGTCGAAGATACTTTTTGCGTACTGCCACGAGACCTCGAGATTGGGGTTACCTCCAGAAACAAAGACCAGAAATATGAAAAAATGGTCGGATGAGGCTATTCTTTGCCAAATGAGTTTAGAAACATTCTATGGTGATAGAATAAAAATACTGAGAAAAAATTGAGGTCCTAGAACACTCAAAACTATTGTTCCGATATTTTGAAAGATCACTATTTTTGTACTTTTTCGGATATTTTGACTTGGGAGGTCCACTTTTCACCCCTCCCGAAACAAGTGCTATTTTTTCTAGAACTAATATGAGTATGTAGTTTCAGAATCCGTGTTCAAAAAGTGGTAAATAGGGGGGTCCCCTTTCCAGGAGAATTAATTTTGTGATATTTTTAACAGTTTTTCAATTTTTTCATATCGAAAACTTTGCAATAGCCAAAAGTTGAAAATATAAAACTTTCTTAGAATATTTTTGCGGATTTTTTGAGCACCTAACCATATTATTATCTTTACTCTAAACTGAGATACGATAATTCCGGTTCTAGCCGGATCCGGGGCCGGAAAATACCTAAAAGCCGGTTTTCGGAAAAATCGCCTATGCCAAAAGTTTCCCCTCCTCCACAGTACTCTACCATAATAATACCAGGGAGATAGCACAAACTTTTGTTTCTATTTCCTCAGAGGGTCCAGTTTCCTGCAATCTCTCAGAAGACGCGTGATATATTTCATCATAACTTGATGCACACTCACCGGATGACCTCGCAATATCCGCTGACGGCAAACTTGCTCATCGTGTACGGGCCCATATTGATCACACCAGCACGTGCGGCAGCTGATGAGATCGTGACAACGCGCCCACTGAATGGCCGGTGTTACTTGCGCGAAATCTCGGACAATTGGGCGAGAGAAGGAAGACACAGATCAATGAACGCACCGAGTCTGCTTCACGAGATGCTTCATCGCTTGGGTCACTCGGATGACGCCGAAGGTGTTCACCTCGGCGATTTCCCTGAAAATCTCTTGGATTGCAACTAAATTCAAGAAATATTTTATTTGGAATTGCACTCACTTGTACTGATCGACGTTCATGAAATCATCGAAGAAGGTGGACCCGAAAACGCCCGCGTTGTTCACAAGCGCGTGCAGACCTATGTGAAGCTGGATCATTTGATCTTTTTTGATCAAGTACGAAAATGACATAAAGCTGCAGATGGTGCTTGGAAAAAAACAGCTCTCTCACCTCCATATTTGATGGTTGCTTCATCCAGGTACTTGGCCGCGGCTGCAACGCTCTCCGTTGAAGCGACGTTGACGATAACGGTGTCGAGTTTACCGGGCAGATTCTTAGCAGCCGCGCGAAGATCTTCGGCACCCTAAACGGAACGGATATTAATATTCAAAATAGGGCTGTCATGGTGAAGAATCCGCCTCTTCATTCCGCTTACTCTCTCGCCACTCTGACCGGTGAGAGAGCACGCGGAATGAAGAGGCGGATTTTGAACCCTGACAGCCCTAATTCAAAACAAAACGTATTAAAAGATTTGCGAACACGAAGATACCTGCTCAGTCAAGCATCCGGCGAACACAGGAATGCCCCTTCCCAGGCACTTCAGGGCCAGGAGGTTGCCGAATCCTGCAATTTTCGTTATAATTATTTTTTATTTTATTTATTTTTGTTTTTTTTTATTATTACTATTTACAATGAACGCACCGGTATCGCAACCAGTGATGAAGACGGCGCGCTTCTCGAGGTCCTCCAAGTCGATACTGGAGGTTAACTAAAATATATCCATAGACAATTCAGGAGAATATCTCAAATCTCACCCTTTGAATGACGATATAGAGCATGGGCAGAAGAGCAAATACCAAGAGTCCGAAGATGAAGGATACATCTGAAATTCGAGGTCATTCTTGTTGCTGTAGCCCTTTGAACCGCGCGAGTGATTACTACTTTAGAAACAAACCTCGTAGTAGATACACCAACAATGGAAAGCCGGGTAGGACGGTGAGCCAGAGAAGACCCGAATTAATCCTGAGGTCGGATGAAACGCTTGCGAATGTCATCTGAAGATGGAACGGATAAGGGACGTGCTGACTATTGAGCAAAATTACAACAAGAGCCAGAGGGTTCAGTTAGAGGGAGATTAAGACTTCAGACTCCGCCTTGCATTGCCTATTAATACCCCTCGCTTAAAGGAGGGGTCTCGATCAAAAAGATCACTCCGTTGTCCAAAATACTGATCACCCAATCACTCTTTCTTCAGCGATTGGGAGAGAGGCACCTATTTACCACGCGTCTTCTGAGACATTGCACGAAAACGACCCCCTCCCCCCTGAGGACCAATCTCGTTTGACCAATCTCGATGAAATTTTTATGGTAGCCTATGGTGGTGACGACAAAATTTTCACAACACAACTTTTGTCCCAGAAAAAATTGAAAATCCGTCGTGCAAATCGAAAAATAATTCACCGTGGTTCGGGGATCCCCTTTCACCCAAATTTTTTTTCGAAAAAAAGTTCCGTGATGTCATAATATGGGAAAATTATAACCAAGGGGCTGTAGGGGTGAAAAAGTGTCCTCCAAAGTCGATATTTGCCAAAAAATCCGCCGATTTTTCGAAAATTCTGTAAGCTTGAAAAAACGTTAGAAGAGTATGAGTAAAGAAATGAGAGAGTAGTCACGCGAATTCAGTCAACGATACTCCTCAATCTTCAGTCAGACACACCGTTATCACTGAGAATTTGGCAGTTTATAAGCACTCCAGATCTAGGGATTGATACTGAGAATCCTTGTCTATTTCTTATCGCGCATGACAGACGCGCAGACTTACGTGCGATTCTACTTCCTCATTGCCTCAAACTGATAACGAAGTCTCTGACTGAAGGTTGATGCGCTTCGAAGCATTCAAAGGAAATCATTGGTGGGATAACAAAAATGCAATCAGCAATGATCCATTCGAAATGACGAAGCGTTAATCAGATCTCCGATTGTAAAGTATCGAAACGAGAAATCCAGACCAAAGACGTATCGTGAGATTATTTTTCATTCCACACGTCCTTTGACGACCTTTGACCTTTGACGAGCTGAGTGGAGGGAGGAGGGAGGAAGAGGCCGGGAGGAGGCTAGTGATCTACCTGCTCTCCACTCTCCCAACCTCTTCCCTTCCTCAGACAATCAATAGCTCGCTAACCAGCAGATTGAGTTTGCTTAGCATTTGGAACGCTCGATGATGTTATGCTGCATTCAGTGTCGAACATTGATCATTTTGAGGGGTCATTTTGTGGGGTCATTTCGATAGATCATTTTTAGGGGTCAATTTGATTCATCACTTTGTCCCCTCTCTCTCCTCTCCCTCTCTCCTCATTTACATGTAAACTCCCCTATCCCGCGCCTCTCTCCCTATTGTTCATCCCTCATCCAACCACTTCATTCGGACGAAACTATGAGAAATGAATGAGAGGGAGACAAGAGAGGGAGAGTGGACAAAGTGACCCCTCAAATTGATCTATCAAAATGACACCCCAAAATGACCCCTCAAAATGATCAATCTTCGACACTGAATGCAGCATTACTCAGCAAGACTTCGTTCGCCAAAGTGATCATCATTGATGAACCGGATAGAACCTCGTTCAATGGCAATATGACCCCGTATTCGTTTGTGGCCGTGTTTCAATAGTAACATCGATGGATTCAAGAATTCTTCATTATTTTTCAATGTAGCTCGTCTTGCTATTGTTCATTTCATACCAGATGTTGTTCTCATTTAGCATCCCGAATTACTTGCTTATTTGAAAACTCTTAGAATGTATGTGGCGAACCCGAAAAAAAAGCCATCATAGATATAATTGCTGTGGACATATCTGTCTGTATGAGGCGTAAGCTGTCTGCGTCTCGCTGATAAGGAAAATCGGATTGTCAAGGATGAAAAACCAACTCCGTCATTCTTCGCAACATTCCGCCCGATGAAAGCTGACGAGGATTGAAGATATCGATTCTTCAACATGACAATCTTACTATTAAAGGAGGCGTAACAGCAAAGAAAGTTAGGGACTCCCACAACTAAATGTCGACCATGGGAAGCGACCGTAGTTAGCAGTTTGCACTGTTCCGAGACCCTATGCCTGTCTCCCGTATGGGAGGAAGGAAGGCAATCGATGGGAAGGGACGAGGGGAGACTGGGGTAGATCAAGGCGCACTCTCTCACCCATCACGTCCGCAGTTCAAATCCCCGCCATTCCCTGTCATGAGGGAAACCTTGGCAGACGGCCAACTCGCTATATCTCAGTTCAGATATGTGATACAGATATGGGGACTTCAGTCTTCTGATATGTCTGTCGATAGCTACAACACTACGTTGTCAACTTAGTGATTTAAACTTTCATATTACGCCTCCTTCAATACTGAATTGCTCATAACTCATTTTTGTAAACAATTTCAATGCTGAATCGGGCTGTTCACGGACACGGAAGACTTGTTGAGATGATTCCTTCTGAAGATGGAAGTGATGGAAGCGCGATAGATGCGATTCCGCGCAACGATCACGTATGAATTCACTAGAGAAGAGCACGCGAACAGCCATTCGGCTACGACCATTGCGACTGCAAAATGTAGTTGATTGAAGTTCATCATCTTTTCGTCATCAATCAAATCATGCACATTAGCGCAAGGGTTCGGCTAAAATAATCGAACTCATGATATAAATGAGCCGATAATTTTTTTACAGATGTTGTTTGAGCATGCACTTAGAGAATGCTTACTCTGGGAGTCGGCGTAGACACCATTGCGAAAGCAGAGCGCAAAGCCGACCGACATGGGAATAACCAGAAATACGAGGAGAACAAGGAACTAAAATGCTTTTTTCATCGATAATATCCACCAACAAACCTGAATCACGACGATCCGAGCATTTCGCACATTTTGCTGTCTTACGTGGCGCCCGCGTTGACCAGAACTGAAAATATGGCATTTCACATCACTGTACGTCACGTTTGGTTCCTTCATTTCACTAATTCTCTCAGAGTCGAGTGAGAGAGCGCGTGAAATGAATAGTTACCCGTTTTTCGAGCTTTATCGGGGATAATAATCGCTTACCGAATCACAATAATGATCATGTGCACGTAGGGAAGGAAGACCAGCGCGCAACCTAGAAAAGTTTTTTTTATAATTATAAAATATAGACAGATTGAGTTAAAAAATGCACGTTACCTGCTGGAAAGACAACCCGGAATCCGAATTTTATGATGGCAAAAGCGTCTGCAGAGTTGCTAATGGTGAATTTGTACCAGTTCAGACCTCGCTCGCGCCACTTCAGATAGGGATAAATCTGAATTGTTTTCTAATCATTAATCTTCTGTTTCATTAGCACTTTGTTTCAGACGCTAAATGCAGTACCTCGGCCAAGTCGCGCTCCTGCCTCACTCGCTGGGAATCGGACGAGAGCGCAACGAGCAGAGAGCCGCACTGGAAGAATGCAAGCGAGAGCACGTAGGAGACTGCAAATATCCACTTTCGAAAAAATTAACCAAATGCCCACTTTTGAAAAAAAAAATAGTGTATATACACTCGAAAAATAGCTTTGAAAAATACGGACGTTTTCTCACTGCTCCACTGCATTTCAACCATGAACCATCGAAGAGAAGCTTTTGTTGACGGGCAATTATCAGCATACCGAACGACGAGAACATTAGCATTGTGAGGGCGGTGAATATTTCCTGAATATCTAAAGTTCTTGATCTAACGATCTGATGGTCTAAAGTGATCTAAAGTTACAAAAATGAATTTACAAATTGCCGTTGATATTCAAGAAGTCCACTGAGTGCTCCCATGCAGTAGCCGGCACCTGTGATATTTAAAATATTTAGTAATATTTTTAGCCGATTGTTTTGTGAGGCACCTGCTTTCGGGTAGAGAAAGGGAATGAAAAGAATTGTTGTAAACAAGTTGTGAACTATGCAGCAGACCTGAAAATAGCATCTCGCACAATTTTTCGAAGCTTGACTAACCTGGTGAAACGCAGATAGCATTCGAATCTCGGAATCTAGTTTGGCGCCCTTACATATGATTACCACTAACGTGGTCGAATTAACAATTAGGGACAATGCTCCGATGAAATAAAATAGCCCTACGGTGACAGATTCAACAACAGGCGGAAGATCGGACGGCACAGCCATCACAAATCTTGTTCAAAAAATTTCCGTGCTCACTGATTTACTATGCGCGCAAATACAAATTATCTTTCTGTCAAGTCTCAAGTTGTGCGCGAATTTCAGCCATGCGTGCCTTCGCCATTCAATTGACACTTGTGCAACTGCTTATTATAGCAGTCAAACTAGGAAAACACACAACTTTGATTTTTCGATTTTCTACTTTGTATCTAATTGTAAGTCTCGCATGAGTTTTCACTGAATTTCAAACAACAACAAAATACATGTAAACTGTATTCACTATGATGGGAGTGCATCAAAAAATATTTATTATTAATTTTATTAACAATATAAATCAATTAATATTCGACATAATCATTCCTTTTGTTACCATCTCCCTGAGGACGTGCTTCTGGATTTTGCCGATACTCGATGTTCTGTAAATGATATTTCAAAAAGTGAAAATATGTCACGCGTAACACGTAAGAATCGAATAGACTTGTCTACATTGAAAAAGTCGAAATTGACTAACCCGACTTTGGGTAGGTCCCTCACAAAATAGCGTCAATTTCAACGATGCCATGCGGCGTCAATCAATGACGAAACTGAGCTTTTAGTGACGGGCCACGAAAAATTTTGATGGGTCACAAAAATCTTGACGGACCACAAATTTTTTACGGGCGTAAAAAATGTCAAAGGATCACAAAATCCGGACAGAGCCTAATAAAAAAAGTGTTGTACCTTGAATCATAACTGTCGATCTTCCTAATCACGCGATATTTGCCTGTATTTGAGACGCTTGGAGGTAAGCTCGCTTACGTCTCTCAAAAGATCAATGGAACACAACGAGGTGAGCATTTGCTAACTTATTTGATACAGTTAACACCAAATCAGGCCTAAATTAGGAAAGGACAGGAGGCAATTGTCGAGCCCTGCCAAAGCAATTACTGAATTGTTGAATCGTTGACTCGAATAAAGATTTTAGATATTTAAAATATAAAATTCCGATATTTACAGCGCTCTCGACGTCTTCCACGCGATATCGTTATCGACGGAGAGCACTGGCCGACATTCTTCACTGCTGAGCAAATTCGGTACATCGGGACTAACAATTTGACCAAATACGTATATTGATTGCAGTTCCGCCAAATTGCTGCGGCCCCGGCCCGACGATGTCATTATTTGCACGTATGCGAAGAGCGGGACAACGCTGACGCAGCACATCGTACATCAACTGATGGGTAATAATTAGAGTTGGCAAATGACGAGAATGGTCACCTCATTCCGCGTGCTTTCTCACCGGTCGGGTCGGCGAGAGAGCACACCGAATGAGGAGAGCATTTCTTCATTTTCCATCACTAGTAATAATGCCCTTTTGGCCCATCAAGACCTGCATCATAGCCGTGTAGCACATGGCACCATTGTTCCATTCAGCGCCAAACGTTCATCAATGGGATAGGTCATGCGGCATTTTTATTGATCTTTTTCTTGAAAACGCGCACAATCCAGGCTCTTTCTTCCAGGCCAGACCGAATACGAGCGGATCGGTGATGCGAATTCTGGCGCGCAGCAAACGCAAGCAAGAGGTGAGACGTGAATCTGACGATACGAATTTCCTGAATATGCAGCCTTGTGCTATGCTTCGCCTATGATCGAGCAGGTCGGCGCTGACTTCGTTAACGCGATGGACTCTCCAAGAATTTTCAAAGTATGGATGACTTTGTTGCTCTTAACTTCCTCATATCGCTGGCTAACCTCGCAAAAGTGTGCGAAACAAAAATATCTTTTTTTTCCAGAGCCACTTCAAATATCAGGATATTCCGAAGGGCGGAGGCGCAAAATACATCTACGTAGTGAGAAATCCGAAGGATTGTCTGACCAGGTTTACTATTCCAGGTTTGAAGCTACGTGTTTTTACAGCTACTTCCATCATCACCGAAACTTCAAGCACTACGATTTTGAAGATGGAGATTTCAATGTCTTCTTTGACCTTTTCATGGATGGCAATGTCTGTTTTTCTGAAGAACTGTGATCAAAGACTGTATTTTTCAGGTCGGCTGTGGCAACTACTTCGATCACTTGCTGTCATGGCTAGAAGGCGTGCAAAAGAAGGAGGAGAATATACTGTTGATCAAAGTATTCTCCCCTCGCCTAAACGTTCTTCTTTTCAATTTTTGCAGTATGAAGACATGGTCAGCGATCTCCATGCCGCAGTGCTCGCAGTGGCCACATTCATCGGAGGCGATAAGCTTGTGTGCAACGAGCGTGAACATGCAAGAGTGAGTTCTTGGAAATTGACAATTGGATATTCTAATGAAGTATCTGATATTAAAGATTGTGGAAGCGTCGACACTTCAAGCGATGAAGAAGAATCAGCAGCGATGGCTTCCGGATAAAACGTTTGGATTTTTTGCGTCTATTTGGAACAGTAAAAAAATATGTTCAGGCATCACGGGGAGTTCATCAGGAAAGGCGGATCGGGAGACTGGAGGAACCATTTCAGCCATGAACAGTCCGTTAGAATTGACGAGGTTTGAAAAATTATTTGAAAAAAAACGTTTTATATCATAATTTAGTGCTTCCGACAACGCTTTACGGGAACAGTAGCCGCGGAGTGGTGGAGCGCAGAGATGGTTTGGAACGCAAGTCATCTTCCTTGTTTTAGACTAAATATAATGTGTTTATGCTGTCAATTATGAAACAGAAATTTTTAGGATATTATCCCAGAGGCGCTTCAGGATGCAAGAGATTGGTCGTCATCGAATAGCATCGCGCATCGCGAAATTTCGTAATTTACATTGCTCAACCTCACAGTGATTAATCAGTTTATGTCTCTCATAGTCTAGGCTTCGACCTCGTTAGTAAGCATTCAAATCACCACACTGATTTTTATCCGCGAGCCATTCGCAACTAGCTGGAGATCGTTTTTGATCTTTTGAAGACGCATGTAATCATTGCTACTATCTCAACATTATCAAGATTTTATTCATTGGGAGGGGGTGGGGGTGCAAACAATGCTCTCCATCAAGAACAACCATTTTATTCGAGATGTACGAATTGGAGGCACATGTCCAAACCAAACAAAGAGCTAGACGACGGAAGGGGTCGAATCTAAATTCGAGACGAGGTGGCTACAATTATCAGAAGGAACAGATTATTTTTATTACGATTTCCTCCACAATCCACCCTCACTATTTCTTATAAATCACAGAAGTAATCGACTTTGGGGACACATTGGCTTTGATCGACGTTCCATCGGGCTCTTCGATGACGACTTCCTTGGCGAATGGTGCCGTGTTGAGGATAGTGACGATGCGCTGACCTGCAGGGTGATCTTTGTTAAGTCGTATCTCCTTTTTCGGTGCTCATCACCGGAAAAAGTGCGAGATAGAGTATGCAAGAGTACCATCAGGAGCGATGAATGTCGTATGCTCCACTCCAATAGTGTCGATACCGCTGATGGCTGATTGAACCCGTTTCGATCCGGGACGAAGGAATCGACTGCAATTGAGTATTTTCACAATATTCCATTTAGTTCTCCGATCAAAGCATTATCGATTCCAAAATCTGTGTAAAAATAAACCCGACTTTCCAGCTTTAATTCTCACCTGAAGTGCGTCATCGCATAGTGCGTCGGCTGCTTATAGAATTCATCCGCAGCCGCGTTCACAAGAATGGGCGAGTCGACGTAGTTCGGCACCCACGTCGGTCCGCCCTGAATGGATACATTACTTTGAGGGTCTAATTATATCTGAAGGAGAAGGGTTGAATAGAGAAATACAAGAACCTGAAGGTTCAGCGCAATGTTCCAGTCGGTCCATCCGGCCACGAAGTTGTTCAGGTCCTGGAAGCCCATTATGTAACAAAGAAAGATTTACAAGTTCTTACCTCAATGATGCTGCTTGCGTAGCTCTCCGCACGAAGCCACTCGCCTAGCACCGGGCCTTGGATGAGCGGAACCCAGCCGGCGCAGGCCTGAAGTAGTGTTTGTCCTAGAAAATGCCTGCGTGCTCAAAAATCGATTAAATATTCGCTGATATAACGACAAATCACTTCCGTGTAGAGAATGAACTTGTCCGGATACGCCGCGTGGACGGCGGACATCGATAGGGCCGGCGCAACGGAATCAAAGTACCAGTGCAGACCCATCCCGGCGTAGTACTGAGAGGCCACTGGGTCGGAGTAGGCCTTAGTGAGACTTTTTTTATGAATCGGCGGCGATTTGTGTCTTCGTGTTTTTCGAATGTATGGTAAGCGACAAAAGTAGGGATGTCAATTGACTAATAAGATAAATTTATATGACAATTAGAGACCTCATAGGCAAAGACGGGCAAGAAAACCCGCTGATCATCTAGACCGATAATCTTCACTTGCTTTGATGCATTCGAGGCGGCTAGAGCGGGCCCGAGATATTGAGAGACAAAGTTCCTGCAATGTTCTCTGGTTCTTCATTCCTCATAGTTTTATTCCTCAAAATATTCACTTTTCGCCGCTCGCGCTCCAGTACATGGTCTGCCATCTCCAGAACGGAAGAGCGCCAGTGGAAGGCTCGTTCTGCACCGTCGTCGCCCAGAACGAGATGCCGTGCGCGAGGTATTCCTCGAAGAATCTGAAAGCATGAAAATTGGAGGTTCCGGTCACCATTTATTGATTTAACGACATTTCCTTGCGTGACGAGAACATTGGACCTGTGGTAAGTAGAGTGCCGTACCTCACAAAGTACTTGGCCCACGCGGCCTCCAGTCCGGGCATCAGACTGCCCCATCCCTGCATGATGCCCGTTGTCTTCATCCACGCGGGCGCAGACCACGGCGAGGAGAACAGCCGGAGATCCCCACCGGTTAGATTCAGAGCCCGAGTGATGTAGGGGATCTGAAGTTCGTCAGGGCCTTTGCAAAGCCAAATTTTCCAAAAATCGTGTTTCTTGGGCAATGAACGCAATGAACATCAATGTCGAACCTTGTAGTTCAAATCCGCGTCCGCCAGAGCGAACTGGGTCATGTTCACGTCTCCCGGATGGTCGTCGTACGAATATCTTGAATTATCTATTTTACTTTCTGTTCTTTAGTTCAGAACCATTCATTCGCAACCCCAATCACACTGATCTTTTCGACACGGATCTGTTCCAATAACTGCACTTTCCTGATCTTTCTCAACTTTCCTAATACGAAAATAAATAATGCTGTAACTGTTACATTGTAGTCGAGAAGTCATTGCCTGCCATTGGCACTCGTCCAATTGAATAGCGCGCTCCTGAAACATGCAATATCAAATCCAGCAAAACGGATAGGTCTCGGCCGGGATCGAACCGGCGACCTTCTGCGTGTGAAGCAGACGTGATAACCACTACACCACGAGACCACATGTGCATCGCACTCCCATCTGCGCTGTTCTCTCTATTCCTTCCTCTCCTGTTTTCGCTCTCCCGTTGATAGTATGCATAAATCAAAAGCTTACCCTTTTGCCCATACATTGACTGCATTAGTCGATCTTGTGTGGGTGCAGTGAGAGAGGCGATGTTGATTCCTGCGATAGATCATATAGTTCGAAATACGGGTAATCGCCTCTTCATTCCTCATGCTATCAAATAGGCGAGAGTGTGTGCGCAATGAATAATGAATACCTATATTACGGCATCACCTATTAGAGCATCCTGGGGGAAAAATTGATCGATGCCACTCACCAGCAGCATCTGTGAACGCTCCTCCGAACCCGATGATCTCCTGGTAGGTAACTGCGGGGTTCACTCCGATCCTTGTCGACAACCAGCTGCCTTGGTACCCTTGGGATACTGGGGCCGAGCGAGATGTCAGTCGATCACCGGCCTCCGATGAGGAGTAGACTTGCGCAGTGCCGGTCGTGAGAGGGGTATCCTGATCAACAATGAAGTTTTCATCATTCAATTTCCAGCATGATTGAACAAAAGATAGGATGTGGCAAACCTCATATTCGTCGCAGTACGTGGCATTGCACACGCAAACAATCCTGGTTTCGAACAGAGAAGGGTAGAAGCGTTGCGCACAAGGCGATGAAAACACTTCCTGTATTGGACCGAGGAAGAATAGAAGAGGGAAAACACCGACACAGATCATGTTTTCACACTGAAAGAGTTTTTTCTGTGTGGGCTTACGATTCTGAATATTCTCGGCACAATGAGGAAGTTGAGGCACATAATTTCTGTTTTTCGCATACAATCTCGTCACGTTATAGAATATTGAGCGAGAGCTGTTTTCACAGGAACTTCTCGAATCCGCTTTCAATAGGGTGGCAAAACATCGCGTGATCGGTGAAGAAACGTACTGGACAGGAAAAAGCTGCTTAAAGAGACTTTAAGAGATCTCACAAGCAATAATTTTTTAGAAATTTATTGAAGCTTTTCTTCAGGTTCTTCAAATGAACAAATGTATCAAAAAGAAGAAAGAACCGATATATTCCGAGTTGCCAACACAGATTGCAACTCGGTTTCGAAAATAAACGAACAACAAATCACACAACTCAGATACGCTAGTAATCATTTCTGGTTGCTGTGGGCGACGCGGTATGATAAATTTAGAATATAGAGGTTCTGAGCATTGAGCGGTCGTGAGAGCAGAGATGTAATATTGAACACCACAAATCGTAAAAATTTATATTTTATTCAAATTGCAAACTTTATATTTTTAATTTATATTTCACTATAAATTCGTTTAATCCCTGGTTTCGAAAGACGTCATGCTGTTTCTAGGTTCGTTAGGCACGATCCTGCTTCCATTTGAGAAGAGGCTTTGCAGATATCTAAAATGAAACAATAATATTTAAAAAAATAAACAGTAGTAAAATGCTGTCGACTTACTTCCTATAGGATGGAATGTAATACAAGTTTATGAGAGGTGATATCAGAGGGAAGAGGCTAGTGGCCTGGAAAATAGAACTTATTTCAACACAGCCTGCCCATTCTCACACTGACCACACATACCGACCGTTGTAGTACTGGAGAATACACGATTCCCACTACATCTAGCAACCATAAGAGAATGCCAAGGTTGTACGCCAGAGGCAGCAACGTTTGCGCTGTTAGCGACCGATAAATTTGTTGATGGTTTTGACGATTGGTGCCGGTCTGCAACTCATGAAAATTTAAGAAATTTTATGGAACTTGTGAAGAAGATTGCATCATGAAGAATCTGTCTCTTTATTTCTCTTATTTCTGGACAGTAGTGCTACAGAAAATATTTTAGGTTTTTGAACTCGCCAGAGTCTGAAGTCGATCGAACAGTTTACGTTGCATTACGAAGATTGCACCAAATCCAAAGGGAACTGGGGATATCAGGCAAAACACAGCTAAACGAGCCATGAATTTGCCAGAAGTTCCGCCATAGAGAACAAATGCGGTGATCGTAGCTTCCGATTGGTATCCCGGTATGTCGTAAGACCCTGCTAGAAAACATTGCACCTGCAACCCCATGTAGATAAGGTTTTAGACCAACAAAATACCGTGCTGAGCGTAAAATATAGTGCAGCGCACCCAGAGACGAGTTGAAGTCGGTTTGTGATCTTATTCTGATCAATGAATGAGGTGTTAGTAGCCGTCCAAAATCGACACACAAATGACATTAGGAGAAGTAGCAACGAGTAGCCAGCGCATTCGATATGAAGAACTTAAATATTCTATTACTATAGGAAAGAGTAGCTTTTCGAAATCTGAAATGTTACCGAAAGCAAGGTGGCACCATTCCTTGCCTAAAAAAGTGCACGGTCCGACATGAATATAAATAACAGCTCCGGATATTGTAATGACTCTAAAAATTTATTTATGTATCATTGTCCCTGGAAAGGGAAAACCTTGCCACCATAAACATGTTACACAGCGAAGAAAACATATCTACGCACGCGATATTCAACAACAGAAAGGCGTACGATGATAGATATTTCGGGGTCCGAGAAATTTCGGATAAAAATAAACAATAAAAGTTGTTACTTGTTCTTGATGATCCAAATGTAGATAACATTTATGAGCATAGCGAGCGCATCTAGTGAGACTACGAATCCGATATGTACGGCATCATGGTACGTGAGCATTATTCTAGAAGCGACATAATTTGGCGTAGCATTTTGAGAATACATCAGAAAACCAAGGAAAAGAAAAGCATTGCGGGAACCAGCATTCGAAATGTCATCGTTATTTCCATGACGTTATTACTCGAAATTTTGAGCATGCGCCGGCGCTTCTTGATGCATTACAAGCTTTATATTCTTAGAAATATTCTTCTCATTATCATCTGATATCGAGGCATCATCAGCCAATATCTAATTAATCACGGTTGATGATTAGAGTGAGAAGCAGCCTTTTCTAATGTCATCCCAACATATTTTCGATTCATGCGTCATACACATTGAATATCGGAAAATAAACAATTTATCATAATCAAGGATAATTTGGGCTACACTGTCGTTTCTGGTCAAGGCAATTGCGTCCCGTGCGCGGTCGAATACTGAAAGGACAACCTTTTTTATTCTTTGAAGTGTATTCGGCACGCGATTCTCTAATTTTTCTCGAGAGTTCTTTGCCACTAACCCTTTCGGCTTACCTGTTTCACTGCTTCCCGTCTTCTCTCCTCCACTTGCTCATGGCGATCAATAGCCATTAGCGCCTTGCTGAGGCGCCAGGTTCGAGCCCCACGGCGCGATATTCACTCCCGACGGCCTCACTGTCGTCGTGCTGTCATCGTAGACGTCAATGATGACCTTGATGGGCGGGAGCAGGACGCTGGTCGTTGACGGCTGGACCTGAAATTCTTACTTTTAAAAGGAGAAGACGGGCAGAGTGGGAGCTAAATGTCGAATACTATTCACGCTTTACTATATTTACTATAGCCGATCAGAGAAGAAAATCAGTTTCAGAAAATCAGTTTCTCTCACGGTTGTCGAGGAAGGCGGCGTCGTCGTTGAGTCGGATGTAGTTGGTTCATCGCGCAGTTGCAACATGGGGAAGACACGAATTAGAGGTGCTTCGCCCCAGCCGTCAACCTGAAACAAATGTCTTTGAATAAATATGTTAAAGAGTCTTCGAAAACATTCCTGACTTAGGCGCAACTATTATGCCACCTCTGTCCTGCCCCAACATAGAACGTGTTTCAAGGAATAAAAGAATGAAGGAATGAAAACAAGTAGATTACCTCGCCCGACCCTTCCAGCCCCGAGCCCTCCACTCCCGATCCTTCCACTATCGGCGTAGAAGTCGATCGAGGAGGCAGCGAGCGTAGCTCCAGCGGACGCTGCGTGATGCCGGATCCTTCAACCTGCGAGGCGTTGATCCGCTCATCTATTCAATGCCACTTCTCATCCATTCTCAATCCCTCTCATGAAAACAATTCATGCACACTAGATAACAAGGATAAATTGTCGCTAATATTCGGAGGAGTATAATCGAATACACTGCAAGATTTCTCACCTCGCTTCCGGATCCTTCCATGTACAGCTTCAGCGCATCGTCAGCACTCATTCCCGATCCCTCAACGCCAGAGCCTTCGATCTGAAATATTCCATTGTATCTCATTTTAGCTGTTTTCCTTGCCCTCATAAGCAAAAAGAAGAACTCGTTGATGCTAATCAACTCCAACGAAACACAGTGCGAGCAAACAGTGTTCTCTCGTTGATTGCTCGTGTTAGCGAGCAGCGCTGTCAGGGTGAACAAGCCGCATTTTCTTATCATATATTAGTGTAGCAAAAAAGTCGAACTGGCTGCTCAATTAGTGACTCACCTCGCCGGATCCCTCAACGCCAGATCCTTCCACTCCCGATCCCTCAATGACCTCAACGGGGAGGTCTCCTGAGGATTCGCGGATGTCGTCGCGTTGAATTGTAGTGGAGTTGTCCAGCGGCGTCGGCTCCATGGCAGTGAGCACCTTCAATTGGGTTCGGTTTACTCTAGTCTTTGATAAGAAATAAATCGCTTCGCTTTGCGTGCGATCAAACCTCACTGATAGGTGAAAGCTGAACATTGGACTCAAACTAGGGAAAATCATCTTGAAACCGTGTCGACTAATTCCAACAACAAACACACTCACCAGTGATCGGAGCTTGGGCAGGACTCTGTCTCTATTTCCGTACTTTGAGACTAACAATGAAACGCTCGAAAGCAAAAATAATGCAAGTTCGCAAACAAATCTAAACTTGATAATGCAAAATCACGCTCACTAGTGATCGAAGTTTGGGCGAGAATTGGTGGAGGGTCTGGTCGACCTTGGAGTACGTTTCCGACGGCGTCAGAAGCATATCGTCCTCGATCTCGGCGATCTGAATGGAAATTAGATAAGCAATGATGAAATATACCAGTTGATCTCATCTTATTGAGCTGAAACACACACCTTTTTGCTGCCATTTGTGATACCGATTTAAAAGAATTATTTGATGGTTGAAATCTAATCGTACCGTATCAAGCGCTTTCGGCAGATCCACCGCAGCTTCCTTGGCTTGCTCTCTGCGGGCAAGCGTGCGCTGCCGGACGGAATTTTCGAAATCTGCGACCAGGTCCTAAAAGACGGAACGTGAATTTCCGGTTCCGGACCCGGCTCCGGCTTACCGCGAACTGATTATTGCTCGCCCAGCTGTTCACGCGCTGCTTAATTCCGGCCCGCGATATCGATTGGTCCTTAAAGTTTGCATTTCGAAATCCAGAATGAATTAGCATGAACACTTAAAATTATGTGCTGATTGAACATATATGACGTGTGCTATTAAAATTTTCACCAAGAAGGGTTTCTCACCATACAACCAAAATAATGTTTCAAAAGTTACAGGAAATGACAAAATTGAATTTTGAAATATAGAATGTTAGTCTCGATATTCCATCGTGTTATTAATATTGACTCTCAGTTTAATATTTAATGATAACGATGATAATCAAGAAAATAAAAGCACCCACGATCTTTTCGCCATTTCAAGGTCCCGTGAGAATGGCTGAATTAGAGAAATCTGCCATTCTCACGGCCGTGAGAATGGCAGATTTGAAGATCAATATGGAAAGTGGCAATAGGGAAAGTTGCCGGCGGGATTGAACCCGCGGCCATTGCGTCCAAGGTAGACGCCTTCACCACTTCGCCACACAGGCAGATGAGGAATGATCTTGCGAATAGGTATACAGAGAGAAAATGAATTTCTCATTGCTGATATTGAGAATATTTGTTATAAACCTTTCAAAAATAGCGTGGTGAGCAAGTAACGAGTACATCATTTACCCCCATTATCTTTCATTCTTTTCTCTCTTCATTCATCATTCAAATTCTTCATTCATTCTTCATTCAAATTCATTTTCTATCTGTATACCTATTCGCAAGATCATCCCTCATCTGCCTGTGTGGCGAAGTGGTGAAGGCGTCTACCTTGGACGCAATGGCCGCGGGTTCAATCCCGCCGGCAACTTTCCCTATTGCCACTTTCCATGTTGATCTTCAAATCTGCCATTCTCACGGCCGTGAGAATGGCAGGTTTCTCTAATTCAGCCATTCTCACGGGACCTTGAAATGGCGAATTTGAAAGATTCATCTTATGATAAGTTTGTTGTAGACATACTGATTATGTCACGGTACTATGAAATCCGTGTAATCAGCTATTTTTGTATCTTTTACTTCTGATTTTCGGCAAACCAAAAATAAGAGAATTCAATTCTTATAAACTTTCAGGTTTATCCAATAATGAAATTTGTATCGAAAAATCCCTTTCTTGGTGAAAATTTTATTTGCACTCGTCATATATCCAAGCGTCACTATTCATGAGATTCATCTAACCCGGAAGATATGCAGCAGCGAGAGGCCCTCGTTGGCCGCGGCGGATTCGGCGGCGGCGGTCGCAGCTGTTGCTGCAATTATCGAAAATCAGCATCATCGACTCATGCATGTGGACTCAATTTCCGAAAATTACACCATTTTCAAGAATAACTTTGTGTAATTTTTGAGTTAGCTTGGAGAGAACTGTTCCGAGTATTTCGAGAGTGAGAGTGAAAGCTGGAGAGGAAATGAAGGTGCTCACAATCCGTCTGGCGCTCGACCCGTGATGCTCCTCCTTCTATGACACCCGCATAGACGACGGAGGGAAAGATGACAAGGAGCGCGAGGAGAGAGGGCATGATAGGCATTACTGACAATGACAGGGCGTTAAAATGACAATTGACAATGGCAATAAACAGTGAAGCGCAAAAAAGAGGCAGTCAACGTTGTACTGCGCACGATCATGGAACAGTTACACAATCGGAATACATTGAATGGACATATATGGATATATATTGAGTTTGAGCTCGAATTCAGAGCTGTCGAATGGAGGAGTTAAACACAGCTCACGAAATCATTTCTAATATGCGATCTAATCTTCAGTCTGAGTTCAAAGTTGGAAATGTAGAGAGAAACAATAGCTACGACACCTCAAGGAACCACAGGCAGATGTGCGAACTGATCCAATAGACATAATCGTATTGAGTATGATCTTGAAGTTAGAAATATCGAAAGGAGGCACAGCTCAAGGAACCCCTCGGCTGATGTGTGAACCCTGTGCCCCTCATCGTCTCTTTATACCGCCGCGCCTCGGCGCTTCCTCTCTATTTGCACTGGCGTGTGAACTCATGTAGCTTTTTCGACCCGGGCTTATGCTTTCCCCGCTCGATGTTTAGCCAAGTGATAATCACCATCATGCGATCACCAGAAGACTTCCGGGACTCGGAGCCGATCACCCACCAGTTTCAAAGTGATCAGGGTACCCTGATGATCAGGGACGACCTAAAGTGCGGCTCACTTGACCGCCGGATGTTCCCGGAACTTTGTATCTGTTTGAGAGAAAAGGCGCCAAGTCGATCAAAGGTGTGTGGCGGTAAGTACTTTGTTTATGACAAGTAGAGAAAAGAAAGGTAAGAACGTGCGTTGAGAAGCGCAAACGGAAGCGAAAGAAGAACTTAGATTTTGATGGTGGTCTCTTGGGAGAAGAGATGCTTTGGCACCCGGAAACAGTAGTCTTGTGCGTATTCTGAAGCCGGCACACGCGAATTCTTTGCTCCAGATAATTCTTCTGATGAGGGTCCTGATTCTCGCGGCTAAACTTATTTGAATACTATAGACTCTGGCCGGGAACTATTCATGCATCGATAAATGTTGATTAGTGACTAACATCCAGACAAAATCCAGCTTATTGTTCCCGATCTCTGCAAAGTTTCGCATGATTGCCCTGATTTGTTAATGTGATCAAGCCCATCACTTGTTTCGTTCAAGTATTTTGAAATTATGAGATCTTTGGGCTAATTTTGGGATTTTTTTGTAGAAACTGATCTATATTTGGCATAAACGACGACTCTACGTATACTATGTTCTTGATCTACACCCGTTTCTCACGATTGTTCTAATCTGTTAATTTGATGCCTCCCACCGCTTGTATACATGACAAATGCGAACTCTTGCCACGTCTAGTATGCTCCCGATTTATGTAAAAACCAGCTTAGATTAGTTAATTTGATCTTCTCCGCCTTGTTTCTCTGCTCATCTCGAGTTCGTGCAGGGTTTTTGTCCACTCAAGGATCGCATCTATCAATGCTTTCTTATAGGTCAGAACAGCGAGAGATCACAAGAAATACAGAGAGACAGTCCATTTCTCCAAACATCTTCCTTAATTGGCTCAAGTGGACTGCACCCTCCTCCGGCTCCGGCTAAACTCCCCCGCTATTTCCGCCTATCTTGCTGAGTTAGCGGACAGGTGCTCTTTATTCGCATCTCTACCCACCAGTGTCCAGCACTTACATTATCGAGTCAGTCTCTAGCGTGCCCAATTGATCATTCTGAAGCTCTTCTCTCGTTTTGGCCCAGCCTTTGCTCACAGAGTGTGAAAATATAGAGAAGTTCCCATTCAGATGTTCGCTCTTTTGCTTCTCGCTGTATCGATGAATCTGACTGATGGATGTTTTGCGACGTCGCCCTCGACCACTCCCACTACCACCACCACGACTGCTGCACCTACTGGTAACCTATTCAATTATACTCGAAAGTTTGGTGCTATTCCTATGAAATAGGGCATAACCGAACACTCTCAAACTAAATTTGACCACTCTCACCAGCGCCACAACGCCCGCACCTACAGGTAAACTATCGACTCGTTGAAAATGGAATTGATCTAATGATCTCAAATTCCAGGATGCAAAACGTGCGCGCAGAATCTGATCATGCTTACGACTGTTGGAGGTGGATCCCATGCCTTCCAGGTAAACAAACCTACAAATGTCTTGTTTTTATCTTTAAATTTCTACAGCAAAATTGCGCCCGAAAGACTTGATCAGTCATTGGTCTAGCACTGATGCCCAACATCAGTTCACCTTTTACCCACATCTCCATTGTATAGTTATTTATTTACCTAGCTTAATATTAATAAACATATTATAATACAGAGCGACGTAACGGACACGTCGGGCGCATGCGCCGTACGCACCCTCACGTGCGCAGGCGGCAATGCGAATATCGAGGTATTTCACAATCGATAACCTCGTCTAGAAATCTAGAAATCATCACAAAACGTCTAGAAATCATCACACAAATATAATTCGTAAAAATATAGGTGGGAAATCGAGGTTGGACTCAATTTTTGCTTACTTCTGTTAAGTAATGCTATCGCTGCCAAGAAAAGAGAATGCAAGCAAGATCCTTCTGCAGATCAATAACGGCGACGGCGTCATCATGGATGGTGACGACGGGGCGGTAGATATGTTGGCCCATCTGCAGGTATGTGTGGAATTAAACAGGGAAAATGGAATTTCACACCTTTTTTGTTGGGCGAAGTTGTGTTAAAGCACATTACTCTTTCCTTCGTAAAATGTAATGGCTAACAGCCTAATCATACGACTAAAATCGCTGGAAATGGATACACCTTTTACATTTAATTTTTGATGATTCAGCGAGTGATTGTACTACTACCTGCAGGTCACCTGCAACGCGGCCGGCACGGGCTGGCTGTACATGGGAGTAGTGATCACGCAAGCGGAGTGCGCATCCGCTTGAGCACTCCCGGAACAATTTATTCCTCACTCATTGTTATTTATCCTTCTTATCTACGCATTCATCAGAATGGTGAACACAAGTATTGTTCTCCAGTATTTATAACATAGTTATTATTTATTGAGCTTGATGCCGATGTTAAAAATGCCAAGTGCATGAAAAAGGTGCTCGAATAGGCAGAATAAACAAAGAAGATCACGAACAGATCTTGCGCCTATTATGATCATCTCAAGACTAGGGATGGCAAAGGAAGGACAACTCTCTTCATTCTGTACTTTCTCTCCCTGGGATGGCCTGCAATTGAAAACGCGAAATAGGAAGAGAGCGCTCCTTAGCCCTACTCAAGACTGTCCATTCAAGTGGTTTGATATCTTGTTGTTTCTTTCGACCACTGAAACATACACGAGATTGGAAGCAAGCGAATGCAAAAAGTATACATAAGTCATGGATAAACAACACGTTCATGCGTTCCATTCATTCATTCGCTAATCTTGCACGTTCTTCTCAATTCCTCGCACTTTTTCTCCTCTCGAGAGGCGATCCCATAGTCAATGACCATTGCATCTTCAAGTGGCATGCCCTATCCTCTCCCATTTATTGCGCCTCTCGGCCATTCTCCTCCCTTTTCCTGATTGACCACATTTCCATACTAAGCAGCCATCTCATTTTCAATTCACCTTTGTGATTAGATCCCAGTTGCTTTTATCTCACGGACACTTCGACCGACCGTCCTTGCTAGCTTCCGTGCGCAATATTTACCCCTTCCCTACGACCAAGATGCTGCCCTGCATACTCTTCCTGGCGTCTTATCTGATTGGATCGACTGATGCCTGCGCAGCAACGTCTCCAACCACCACGCCAACCACCACCACCACCACGGTGGCACCGAGTAGTTAGTGAATTTCCTTTGTAATGACTGTTCATCGGGCCGGATAAGGTCGATAGGGTGTCAGAAAGACTAGGGAGTCCTTTTTGATGGGTTCTTGTCTCTTCATCTCCATGTTTTATCCTCACTCTCCTCATGTCTTCCGTTTAACCACTTCACTCTGTACTGAGCGCGCACCTAAAACGGAGGTGGTTCTAATTTTCAATAAGAGGAAAAACGGGTAAAGCGCCCTTCCTTATTCCTTGATCAGCTAGAAAAGTCGCGCGTTCATTCGATCACACTCAGGGGAAATAGGGAGGTCCCTGTAAGAAGAGGAAGGAACAATAGATCAGGCCAACATTAGACTAAAACGAAGGTAATCACGTACTAGGATGTACAATATGTGAGCATTCGAATGGTGGATGGGAACTGGTAATGATTGTTTGTCGTCTTTTACTGCATACAAAATCTCTCATGACCTTTTTGTTAGGTCTGATCCATTACTATCCGACCTGGCATCGATACAATCAATTTGCAGGTTGCACGACATGCTTGCAAAGCCTAATCACCATCACACAAATCAGAGGCGGAGCGCACGCATTCCAGGTGCCTTTACAGTATAAAGATAGTGACATTTGAATAGGTATATTCGGTGAGTGTCGGCATCAACACCGAAGTCGGGATTGCCAACCCCTTCTCTTTCTCGCACTACTTATCGTCTCTCAAATTCTCGCATTACTTCTCCTTTGATGAGGCTATTGGTAGTCCACCATATTCAGAGTGACGTCACAGCTCTGGTCGGCGCGTGCAACGTGCGCACATTCACGTGTGTGGGCCCCAATGCGAATATTGAGGTGATTTCATCAATTATTACAAGCTATCCACTTGAGCATACTGGGCAAGTGCAAGAAAGAAGAATGAGCAAATTGCCTAATCGTCTGAACAACGTGGTGCCAATTTATTAGGCCAGGAGGCTGATCTTGAGTCAAAAAATTTCATTAATTAAGCTCAACGGCGGCGCGGGCGTGGTCACGGATGCTGAAGACGGTGCGACGGATGGAGTGGCAACACTCGCGGTCACCTGCAATGCAGCAGGCACCGCCTGGCTGTACATGAATGTGCCCATCACCCAAGTGGAGTGCGCCTCGAACTAAGTTGTGAATCGTTATATCGTCTTGTTTCATCCTTTCCCCACAAAGTATTGCTCATATTCTTCACTGGTAGTGCTAGATGCAATAAGTAATAATAATATTGTATTTTTCTTTAATAAATGTGTTCGTTATTAAAGCGATGCTTGTGACTCAATCATCAGTCCATTTCTCTCAAGGCGCTGAAATGATTCATTGCGCCACTCAATAGATCATGCAGGCAAACGTGCCATCTTCATACACTTTGTGAGGCGGTTGGGTGTCACTTTAGAAATTCTTTCCTCTCTAGTCACTTATTCCAAATCTTGTTCATCTCTGAACCGGGTTATTTTTAACTTCTTCTTTCATTCGCGCTCACTTCTTTCTCGGTTCCCATGTTCTACAAACCTACTGCCATCCTTTCCCAATTTTGGATGTATTCCTATATAATTTGGTCCATGCTAGTGCTGGGAGTATACCCAAGTGTGCCGTCTTCATACTCTCCCTCTTCCAATCCGCCCACCTCTTTCTCGGTTCTCACGAACTCACACGTACCGACTTACTACCACAACTTTCCACGTTCTCTTTGATCTCCCTTGCCAGACACTCTCAAACAGCTACACGCAAAGCACTCGAACTAACTAGGCGCCAACTTCTCTGTTTTACCACTTTCACTTCACCGTGATCTCATTATCGTCGGCTTGTTCAGGTTAGACAGAGCAAGGGAGCATGGAATTTGGAGAGAAATCGAGAGGTCAAGGGAATAGGATGAGGAGGTCAGAGTGAAAGAGAGAACACGCGATTTCGAGAGAGCAGAACACTTGTCGGAATCTAAGCTGATAAGACTAACAGAGAAGAGGCACGCACCAGAGAACCGCCGCTGATCTTTGAAGAGTGGAACGAAGATTGAGAAGAGGAAAGGGAAAGGAGTAAGTTCTGGGGACTAATTGGTCCTCTCAAGAAGAGGCAAGATTGAGGGAAGTTGAGTGAAAGGGAAAGAAGGATAAATCAGAGTTTGAAACACTTTCCGAAACTAAAAGTGGTACCTGTCACAAAATGCTGACCATTGTGCAAAAAAAACGGGTATTTTCAATGCTTGTTGAGGATCATTGTGAAACTTTTCGGCGACTACAAAATTAGTCGTGCAGAATCGCATTCCATTCACTGACTGACTGACTACTGACTTTTTACTGTTCAATTCTTTATGCTATTTGTGATAACGACGAGTTCTCATCATCCACATCATCAATCTCGACTCAACGCTCACTGCAATCTGTTGACTTGCACTACCATCCGACTGTTCGATGTTTGGTGAGGATCTTTATGCTATTTATAAATAATATCATAAATGATATCGAATACTCATCATCCACATCGCCATTAGTCTCGTGCCGAAGCGCACTCCACTCTATTAACCGTCGTGCCCTCGACGGTCCATGCCGTCGAGCCGGAATTGCAGGTCAACTTCAGCGTAGCTGTTCCCTTGACGTCCGGAATGACACCCACGCCGTAGTTGATCTACAGAAAAGCTGTAAGTTTTGACCACCCGCCCGCCCACGCCACGCGGGTGTTATTTCAAGAGATGCAAAGAGTACCATAACATTGCCACAGGTCCATTATTCAATGAAAAAAAACAAGCAAAAAGTAGATCATGCAATTCAAAGTTTACACAAAGGCGCACCTCAATATTCGCTTGCTTCCCCTTGCAAGTAAGGGTGCGCACGGCGCATGATCCACTGCTGTCGATGGAATCTGTATCGAAGGCGTGCGAGCCGGGCGTCTTCTTTGAGATGGTCACGAGGTCGTTGGAGCATGATTTGCAAGCTGAAACATCCAATTAGTGATAGTTGTCATGCTTGCGCGATTAATTTGAAATTTGAAAGCAAATACCTGAGGTGAAAGTCACATATGCGACGAGGCAGGTAAACGAAATGAGAGTTGCTCTCATGCTGACTCCTTTGCGGGAAGGTGTCGGAGTGAAGGATGAGAGGAAAGAAGGTGCTTTTGTATCCGTAGAGAAGCTGTGGAAACAATATGCGGAAACGGATGCACGAGGCGATCAAAGCCCGCTATTGCAAAACTGTCAGTGGTTAGAGCGCAGGTGCACAAACGTGGGCAATCACGAGATATCGAGATGGAATTCGAAAATATTGTGCCACTCTGCAACGATATTCGGGTCCATTTCAACAGACTGAAAAGTAGGTGATCATGCCCGATATTTTTAGAATCCGATATTTTCTATAATTGCTTTCTGGTGGAGAAGCTACCTTTTTAGGGACCATTCATGTAGTTATCGCTCTTCTCACTGTTATGACTAACAGAGTCGACACACCGGAGAACCGCATTTCGATCTTTGAAGTGAGCAACGAAGATTAGGGTGGTGCCCCGTGGAAATGGTCAAGGCGATCATTTAGGAACAATTTCTTATCGGCTGCGCACAAGAATCAACATTCTTGAGGCGAGTAAGAAAACATATCAAACGTGTTGCAGAAGAGATAAAATTAGATAAGAAATGATTCATCACATAAATAAATTTGGACTAAGCATGTGCACGAACGAACTCATAGACACTAATTCGGAGGACAACACTGCCAGCATAGGCTAATGTATTACTTCGTACTTTGTAGTTTACTGCACTTCAGCTCACCTTGGATTCACTGGCACCCGCACCTGTGAGCAAGATTGTAATGAGCGGATACAGTGAGGATATTCGGTGGATCTTGTTTTCACGCTGGTTGTAGTTCCTCCTGGCCTGCAACAAAACATGCGAAATAAAGATACACGTGCTCCGAATATGTAAACATCTCGATTGCTCACACCTTGCTTGCTCAACGACAAACTACGCATTTCGAAATGTTGACCAGCTATAGCGATTTTAGGCGCTTCTTCGAGATTGGGAAATGAATTTGCATTTATTATTTCAGGCAAGAGCTGCGCTATTTTGGCGCATCCGTGAACGTCGTTTAGCCATGTGCCAGATACCATTAATTTCAGAGGACAAGTTCAAGGTAACGACAGTCAGCGGTGATAGGTAGCCCATAAGGTTCTGAAAGAATAACAAATGTTTTCGAGAAAAACAAATGTTTTCGAGGATGAATCACACGCAGCTGAGAAACAAGCGGATTCAGAGCACGGCACTTCGAAAACTTTGTTTTTAGAGAATGAGCAACTGAACTATTGAATTTCATCTGGAACTAAAAAATATTCCCTGAAGCAAGATGCTAAAAATAAAAAGTAAAATTAAACTCGTATTGAAGACAAACGAAATCCTGTGAGACGTCCTCTCTTTTCCGCTGCAGATAGTAAGCTTGCTAAAGGTCATTGCATTCCAAGCCATCGCAAATCCTATCTCTGCACAAGATTGAACTCTTCCAAAATGTGTTTCATTCCTAATATCATCATTCTATTGACTTTTTGATCGCGGTTAGAGCGCTACATCGTGCAACATCCCAGTCTCCTGATATATTATGGAATCAGAATCGAGAAAGTTGAAAGTATAAATCCCCTGTCCATAACTCCCTAGAGTACTATTTTGAGATCCCTAGATGAAACATATCCGAAATTTTCTTTCCAACCCCATTTCTCGCCTCTCTGCCCCGCGTTGAGCGTAGTTCAGAGTGTAGCGTCATTACCCTTTTCGTGGACGAGAATATACGATTGCTGTCGTCTCATCGAAACACCGATGATGCAGTCATTCCCTTATTGATTCAGGATATTTTGACCTCCTGATAGCATACGGGCTTTGTTTCATTATTATAGAGTGCACTTCGAAAAGATAGAGTTGAAGGATGGGTTTAGGGCAGGGCGTCGAATCTATTGCCGCTTCTCGGACGAGAATGATCCTAATTAGAACATCTAGCCACTGATTTGGCAGAAGGACTTTGCATCCTAGTCATAGAGTACACTCTGGAAAGAAAGAATGAATGCAATGTCCCATCTTTAAGTGCAGCGCAACATATCAACCTATTGCGCTGAAATGATGTAGAAAGCTAATCGAGACACTGACAATGATGACGAGGAGGTATTATGTTCTTGCGTTCTTGATTCAAGATATTTTGGCCTCCCGATATCAGAAGGATCGTAACGATTGTACTTTGGAAAGATGGAAAGAAGCAAAGGTCCAAAGGTTCCGTGTAGAGCGAAGAATCAATCACCCATTTCGCCGAAATGAATGTGCCAGTTGTAGCTAGCATATTGATGCACCGAAAGATAATGTCCTTTGATTCTAGATATCTTGATCTTGTGATTACATATGGACTTCACATCGTAATAGTAGAGTCTACTGTGGACAGATAATCAAAGGTTCAGATATAGGTTTAGTTCAGTGCATCGAACCTATTACCCGTTTCGCCGACGCGAATGGCCATTGTTGCCATTGCACTAGAGGGCGCTGTAAATGCGAGATAAGGAAGAAACAGACAGCGAGTATACGTAAATTCTGTAGTGACGAGCTGAGATGTCATTAAGGACGAGCAGAATTCTTATCACAAAACAATAGTGCGTGAGAAATGTAAAAAGAAGCTTTTGAAATGTTCTTGATCATTGTACGAGCATTGTCCTTTCCCAGGAACATTGCACTTGTTTTTTTAAAAGCCGGTCTTTTTATTTTTCGGCAGTGTTTTTTATCTACGGGGCTACGTTTTTTTTAAGATAAGAGTTTAATTCATTCATGATCCTTAGAGTGCAAAGCGAAAAGATTCGGGAAAAGGATCACTAATTGCATCGTGAACACCAGGTTGGAAAACGCAATTTATACATTGAAGTTAAAATATAATATCAGATATTCGACATGGCTATAATGTTCTTGAACTACAATGATGAGCGTACCATTGCAACGACAAACTCCGCAAGATCTTGGTTGACGATAACGATATTATTGGTTATTGGCCATTCAGTGTTTATCAGCATGACTCACCTTAGAGGTTGTCTCCCCCATCGTGGAGTTCTCTTCCATGGGGGAAGACCGGCGAGCCTTGCACAACCTTCAACTCTGGATATAGATGCGTTTAATTTCTATTGCGGCATGGGCAGAACCTCTCCATTTGATAAGCTCACTCATAAGGCAGAGAATATCAGAGATTGGGCTGAAAGCGGAGAGTCAGACCGCTCGCGTTATCGCCATTTGTGTGCGTGTATTTTTGATCGCTAATATCGCACTAATTGATAAGCACATTTGGAGCTTTCCGTATCGCTCGTTCTTATCTGTGTTTCATAGCAGATTGTCTTCGCCTGGGAATCGTCTCTTCATTTCGCGTACTCTCCCTCCAGTCAAAGAAACGAGAGACATGAAATATGCAGAGATCCAGCCGTCCCTATAGTTTGTAAATGGGTGCGTCTTGTCCAATCGGGGAAGAAAGTGTACAACAATCTCTAATAGAGTGATCAGTATTTTGACCAGCCATGATCTTTTCGATCGAGACCCTCCTCCGAGCAAGATAGTATTTATAGCGAACGAATGGTGGAGTCTGAAGCAGATCAATTTTCATCTCTCATTCTTAGATGGCTCTCTTGTAGGAAATCCGATATTTTTTCTTCTTTTTTGATTCGTTCATTTGCAGATGACATTCGCAAGCGTCTCTTCCGACCTTAGGATTAATTCGGGACTTCTTTGGCTCACTGTCCTACCCGGTCTCCCATTGTTAGTCTATCTACTGCGAGGTGTGTTTAGAGTTCTCGTAAATTTCATGGCTCAAGGATCTTCCTCCACATCGTTCACATTCAATTTCAGATGTATCCTTCATAGTTGGATTGTTGGTTTTTGCACTGTTGCCAGTACTCTACATTGTCGTTCAAAGAGTGAGATTTGTAATTTTTCATTTATTTATTTGCAATTTTGCATTCTTAGTTAACCTCCGGAATCGATCTCGAAGATCTCGAGAATCGCGCCGTGTTCATCACTGGATGCGATACTGGTTGGATGCTGTTCTTCTATTCGTTGAAACTATTTTTCAGCGCAATGATGGGTGCACAACAATCAAAACCCCTAATTTTTTCAGGATTCGGTAACCTCCTCGCTCTCAAGTGCCTAGGACGCGGCATTCCTGTGTTTGCAGGGTGCTTGACCGAGAAGGTAATCCAATTTTGTGTTTTCAAATCGATTCATATTTGCTTGTGTTGAAGCGTAACATGTGCATATTCTCACTACTAATCCCACTTTACATTATCATTATTATCATAATTAGCAATGTTATTTGAATTAGCTTATCTCCACTTAGGGCGCTGACGATCTCCGAACGGCAGCCAAGAATCTGCCCGGCAAACTGGACACTGTCATCGTCAATGTCGCCTCGACGGAGAGTGTGGCAGCTGCGGCCAAGTATCTCGATGAAGCAACGGCAAAGTATGGAGGTGAGAATGCTGATGCTTTTGTATATTTTTTTGTCATAACACCCTCAAAATTGGAAATTAGGTGAAATAATAATGCAAAATGCATTCATTTGAGGCCTGCACGCCGTAGTGAACAACGCTGGCGTCTTCGGGTCCACCTTCTTCGATGACTTCTTGAACGTCGATCAGTACAAGTGAGCGAATCATCAAACACAGTTGTTAGGAAATGAAGTTTCAATATCGAATGCACCCTTATGTGTTTATGTGTTGTGTTTTGTTACGTGTTTTTGACAGCTGATTTTTCAGGGAAATCGCCGAAGTGAACACTTTCGGCGTCATCAGAGTAACGCAGGCCATGAAACATCTCGTGAAACAGACTCGGTGAGTTGATCAGTTCAATTTTTCTCTGGCAAAGTATCAACCCTGATCATCACGTATCTAAACGATGCATCACTTATGTCTTTCTTGGTTTCAGGTAAATAACAATGCCATTTCAGTGGCCGCATTGTCACCATCTCATCGGCCGCCGCGCGTGTTGGAGCGATCAACATGGGACCGTACACGATGAGCAAGTTTGCCGTCAGCGGATATTGCGAGGTCATTCGGTAAGCGCGCAAATGCATTCTATATTACAAGTTGTATAAATCCCAAGTTCCTATGAAGACTCATCATAAGGCGATGCTAATTTGGAATAATGTGATGTATTTCCAGACAAGAGCTAAAGTACTTCGGCGTATCAGTGCACGTTCTCGAGCCGGGAATCTTCAACACGCCAATGGCCGCCGTGCAAAACATCAATGTGAGCTATTGCATGAACAAGTATCATTGCATTTCCTTTTGAATAGAGAGATTGTAGGAAAAATTATCGAGAATTTAGATGCGGCTTGATGACATGTGGTCGAAGGCCCCGGCAGCGACCAAGAAGGAATATGGAGAGGGCTTCTACCAGGAGAGTGAGTTCATTCTTCACTTTTTAAAACGTTTTCATGCTGTTTACCTGACCATTTGCATTCATAAACTTCGGTTCTACCCAATTCCCCATCATGGAGGGTGATTCTCCGTTCAGGCAAGGCGTGGCTCCTCAGATCGATCGGCAAGCAGACAAATCCCAACGTGAACGTCGTCGTTGACGCCTACTTCCACGCCGTAACCTCGAGATTCCCTCATCTCCGATATCAACTCGGCCCGGACTGCCAGTTCTTGTGAGATTTCTTTCGAATAGTTTCTCATGTCTAATTATAGTTGCCAAAAGGCTTTTTTTCAGAAAATCAATCATTACTCTTCAGGTATCTCCCCCTGTCGTACATGCCCACCGGTCTGCGTGATGCCATCTTCACTGTGCTAGAAATGGTACGCGATTGTGGATGATCCACTCATCCGACTTTCAATCGTTGGCTCGAAAATTGATTTTGAATGACATTATCCATTTATTCAGGTCGACGGAGTGCCTGTCCCCCAGTGCAACCCGCAGAAGGCCGTGGATGTATCGAGAAAGAACGCATGAATGCAATCGACTCTACCCGGCATCCCCCCTCAGGTTCAATTGTAAATACTGTTCTTCTTAGAATCTACTAGATTTATTTGTCCTGTGACGCTCTATTGCCCACGGAACAGCTGATCTAGAGAGAATAGAGACTCGAGAGAGAGGTAGTGACCAACCCCGATCAACAACCACCAGTCTATCCATCTAGTTCCATCTAGTTCCATCTAGTTCATTCCCGAGCCTGTCGCTCTCATCATCGTCGATTCCCGAGCCTGTCGCTCTCATCATCGTCGATTCCCGAGCCTGTCGCTCTCATCATCGTCGATTCCCGAGCCTGTCGCTCTCATCATCGTCGATTCCCGAGCCTGTCGCTCTCATCATCGTCGATTCCCGAGCCTGTCGCTCTCATCATCGTCGATTCCCGAGCCTGTCGCTCTCATCATCGTCGATTCCCGAGCCTGTCGCTCTCATCATCGTCGATTCCCGAGCCTGTCGCTCTCATCATCGTCGATTCCCGAGCCTGTCGCTCTCATCATCGTCGATTCCCGAGCCTGTCGCTCTCATCATCGTCGATTCCCGAGCCTGTCGCTCTCATCATCGTCGATTCCCGAGCCTGTCGCTCTCATCATCGTCGATTCCCGAGCCTGTCGCTCTCATCATCGTCGATTCCCGAGCCTGTCGCTCTCATCATCGTCGATTCCCGAGCCTGTCGCTCTCATCATCGTCGATTCCCGAGCCTGTCGCTCTCATCATCGTCGATTCCCGAGCCTGTCGCTCTCATCATCGTCGATTCCCGAGCCTGTCGCTCTCATCATCGTCGATTCCCGAGCCTGTCGCTCTCATCATCGTCGATTCCCGAGCCTGTCGCTCTCATCATCGTCGATTCCCGAGCCTGTCGCTCTCATCATCGTCGATTCCCGAGCCTGTCGCTCTCATCATCGTCGATTCCCGAGCCTGTCGCTCTCATCATCGTCGATTCCCGAGCCTGTCGCTCTCATCATCGTCGATTCCCGAGCCTGTCGCTCTCATCATCGTCGATTCCCGAGCCTGTCGCTCTCATCATCGTCGATTCCCGAGCCTGTCGCTCTCATCATCGTCGATTCCCGAGCCTGTCGCTCTCATCATCGTCGATTCCCGAGCCTGTCGCTCTCATCATCGTCGATTCCCGAGCCTGTCGCTCTCATCATCGTCGATTCCCGAGCCTGTCGCTCTCATCATCGTCGATTCCCGAGCCTGTCGCTCTCATCATCGTCGATTCCCGAGCCTGTCGCTCTCATCATCGTCGATTCCCGAGCCTGTCGCTCTCATCATCGTCGATTCCCGAGCCTGTCGCTCTCATCATCGTCGATTCCCGAGCCTGTCGCTCTCATCATCGTCGATTCCCGAGCCTGTCGCTCTCATCATCGTCGATTCCCGAGCCTGTCGCTCTCATCATCGTCGATTCCCGAGCCTGTCGCTCTCATCATCGTCGATTCCCGAGCCTGTCGCTCTCATCATCGTCGATTCCCGAGCCTGTCGCTCTCATCATCGTCGATTCCCGAGCCTGTCGCTCTCATCATCGTCGATTCCCGAGCCTGTCGCTCTCATCATCGTCGATTCCCGAGCCTGTCGCTCTCATCATCGTCGATTCCCGAGCCTGTCGCTCTCATCATCGTCGATTCCCGAGCCTGTCGCTCTCATCATCGTCGATTCCCGAGCCTGTCGCTCTCATCATCGTCGATTCCCGAGCCTGTCGCTCTCATCATCGTCGATTCCCGAGCCTGTCGCTCTCATCATCGTCGATTCCCGAGCCTGTCGCTCTCATCATCGTCGATTCCCGAGCCTGTCGCTCTCATCATCGTCGATTCCCGAGCCTGTCGCTCTCATCATCGTCGATTCCCGAGCCTGTCGCTCTCATCATCGTCGATTCCCGAGCCTGTCGCTCTCATCATCGTCGATTCCCGAGCCTGTCGCTCTCATCATCGTCGATTCCCGAGCCTGTCGCTCTCATCATCGTCGATTCCCGAGCCTGTCGCTCTCATCATCGTCGATTCCCGAGCCTGTCGCTCTCATCATCGTCGATTCCCGAGCCTGTCGCTCTCATCATCGTCGATTCCCGAGCCTGTCGCTCTCATCATCGTCGATTCCCGAGCCTGTCGCTCTCATCATCGTCGATTCCCGAGCCTGCTGCTCTCATCATCGTCGATTCCTGAGTCTGCCGCTCTCATCATCGTCAATCTCTCCTCTGAGCCAGTTTCTCACTGATTCACATCTACACAATGGCTGCTCATCCTCCAACCAGTTGTAATCGCATACAGCCTCCCGTATTTGAGAAACATGGCTTACTGTCATTTTCGGAGTTTCGTGCGAGCATTTACGACTATTGGAACTATGTTGGATCTTCAACACTTGAAGCTAAGAAGATGCTACCCACGGTGTTGAAAGGAGAAGCTCGCATTATCTACCAGTCAATCCCCGATGTAATGCGAATGGACGATAGTTCAGTAGATCGATTGATGGAGACATTCGAACAACGACTCTTCTCTGACACAGAAATTGATCTTCTGAAGGACGAACTACGTACTCTTAAGCAAGGAGGAAGACCAGTTCACTCGTTTGCTGAAGAGATTAGACGTGCAGCAGAGAAAGCCTACCCTGGAGGAACTGATGATGTGGCTCGAACCAGAGATAGAGAAGCCAAAGAGGCTTTCTTATCTGGACTCGATGACACAATCAGACTCGATGTGAGAAAGACTACGCCAGGAAACTTCCAGGAAGCAATCAGGAATGCTCAGCAAATGGAAAGCATTCTCCGGAAGGAGAGAAAGGAAGAGAAAATCGACTCTCTCATCCAAGGAGTCAATTCGCTACTCACGACTCCAGGCCAGCAAGTTCCTTCCTACAATCCCTTCCAGTCTCAGAATATTCCCTTCCAATCTCGAAATTATTCTCAGAACAATCCGTTCCAGCCTTCCAATTCAATCCACAATCCCTTCATCCAACAGAATCCCTACTCCCAACAGAATCCCTACTCCCAACAGAATCCCTTTCAATCGTATCAATCTGGCATCCCTCCGTGGAGAGGATATCGTGGACGAGGAAGAGGATTCTTCAGAGGACGAGGAAGAGGATTCTCAGGAGGAAGAGGATCTTATCAAGGTTACAGAGGATCTTATCAAGGATATAGAAGAGGAGCAAACTACAATTTCAATTCGAATAGAGAACAGAATCAACTAATCGATAGTGGAAATCAAAGAGGAGGAGGAGGAGGATCTACTCGAGGAAAGAGATTCAATGGAGTTTTTGTGAGCTCCATAATATCGTTGGTAATGCTGTCAAGTCTCGTCAGTGCAGATTCGGATTTCCGAAATCTCCAGTTCTGCCACAGTGGACGAGGAGGCATTCTCGTTCGCCCTCCCCTCATAAATGATTGTTCGTTCCCAGAAACAAATACTCCCATTCTCAAACTCCCAATTTCGGTCTACTATGAAAACACGACCATTGAGGAGGTAGAAGCCCATCGATGCCTTGTGGAGACGATTCAAGTCTGTTTCGGCCACTTTCTCTTCATTCGTGGAACAAAAGATTATCGAAGAATAGGCTACAGGCCGACTACTGTGGAGGAGTGTCAAATAATGTCAAGAGACCGGATCATTCACAAGAAGCACTTAGAGAAAATCGAAACTAATCGATTTTCGACTAAGGTTGGAGATGACGAAACTCCTTCACGATTTGGATTCTCGGATAACTGCTTGACTACATACAATTACATCCTTGAATTAGGAGTTGTTGGCATCTTAGACGATGGGCATAGTGTCATCAGCCCGTTGTTTCTAAACTCGGCTTGCAAGCTGAAGGATGAGAAATGTGAGACAAGCGAAGCGATGATCATATGGAGGAACCCTGATCGTGACGATTCTATCCCACGATGCCGGTACATCCATGTCGGTGAATTCAAAGAGGCAATGGTGGACTCTCAATATGTCATCATCGAGGGAAGCACCAGCGCTTTCCGATTCGATCAAAAACCATTCCATCAAAACTTCAATAGATGCTTCAAGTCCCCTCCCCATCGGATGACTACGGGAGCCATCATACTATTCCCTAGTTTGCCCAATATCAGAAATGTCAGTGAACATATCATGTCACTGACCAGAACGAAGAGAAGCATCAAGAGTATCGATGAAAAGATTGAAGATGTAAGAAAGCAGTATTCTCTCTTTATTCCGCCATTTCAAACGAATGGAATAAAAGAACTCGACACTGCAGACTGTTTCAATGAGAAACTCGGAAGTATCTACTTGAAATACAAGATCTCTCAATATGATGTAAAATTCATCACACACAATTTCATCCATGATGATTTAAATTTCATCATGAAGCATCTTATACTGCTCAAGATGAATTACTACAACTTGGCTAGATTCACAGATTCTATGCAAGAATTTGAGTTTAGAGAGAAGTATCAGAAGACTTTTGGAGAAGTGAAGACGAGTTTATCGGAAATGAAGAAGGAAGTGCTGAAGAATACATTTCTTCGTAACAAGGAGTTGAACTTACCTCGCTATACTTTGTTCAACAAGGAGATTTCCGATTATCTCGGAAAAGGAGCTGAAGTTCTAATGACTGCTCGAAACGATTCTAATACTCAGAAAATTTTCGAAATTCTACTATCGTGCTATAAGGCAGCTATTGAGAAGGCAGCTGGAAATGATACTGAGAAGTTGAAACTCGTAAAGTTTCTTCTTGGAGAAAATCAAGAAGATCCGACTCGAAGTTCAACTACAACAACGACTCAATTTACGATTACGGAACTTCTACAATCATCTACTCCTTCTACTGCTTCTCTAATGACTACTGAATTGCCCAAACCAAGAACAACTACAACTGAGGCTCCAATTACTTTCCTAACTCCATTGATTACAACTCTTCCACCAATAACTACAACTTCTCTTCCAATGACTACAATTTCACTACCATTGACTACTACTTCTCTACCATTGACAACAACAACAAGCACTACTATGGATCCTCTCACTACTGTAGCGATTCCGGTGACGTCAACATCCGTTATCCCTATAATTAGTACAACGGAATCACTCCCTACTACTACTACTACTGTAACGACAACTACTCCGATGACTACTACTTCAATATTACCCCCCACTACTACTAGCATTACTACATCTTCTTCAACTACTTCAGTTGCACCCATTTCAACCATTCCATCTACTACTATTACACCAATATTCTTTACTGAATCTACTTCAACAACTACTTCGTCTACTTCGACAACTACTGCTCCTGAGATTACTACATCGACTTCATCTCCAACTTCAACTCCAATTGTTCCAACTTCTACAACTAGTAGTATTCCAAATACACTTTCTTCTACAATCATGCCTTCTACAACTCCTTCCCCATCTACTACCCAAGTTTCCGAGATGACTTCTTCAATATTATCTTCAACTGCACCCTCTTCATCTACTACAAAGTCTGCTATCTCAAGTACTCCTTCATCCACAAGCATTCTCACTGAATTACCCTCAACAACTATTCCTCAGTCCACTGCATTTGTCCCAGAGACAACGATGACTTCTATTGATGAGACTTCCACTATTCCTCCATCATCTACTATTCTTCCTCCAATCACTCCTACTTCTCTGTTGAGTGAGATTCCAACTCCACTACGAGTTCATCCATTTCTACCAGCAGATGAAACACAGTTCACACCAACTACTACAAGTAGATATCCGAGAGATACGAAGAATGCAACTGTAGAACCGTACATCGGATATGGAGGAGGAGAGGAAGAACGTAATTTCATGAAGAAGACTTACGATATTGAAGAAGATGGTCGACAATCTCAGAATGAAGCGAATCTGAACCAGAAGCTCCAGTTCTTGAATTACAAAGAACAGCTTGCACTAAGAAAGAACTTCAACAATGTCCACAATAACATATGCAATATTCAACGACGGCAACTTGCCATTCTGTGGTCATTTATGAAATTAGACCCCACTTTGGGCATACGATCTGCCCTCAATCGTGAGGATATCTCAGCCAGACTAGTTGGAGCCAAGGTTCTTCTTATAAATAAATGTAGTCCGGTTAACATCAAGCACATCTACAAGGACCACAAAATCAACGATTCCTGTTATGAATTTACCCCCGTACTCACCAATACGGATGATCTCTACTTTATACTACCAGGAAGTAAGGATTTGACACGTGCATCTCCAATTGTTGAGTGTGGAACCGAAATTCCAAACATCTATGAAGATGACGAGAAGTTCTTTTCCATCGATACTTCCGTCAACGTATCTACTCTGCCAAGTGATCATCTCGATATGAATCACAAAATTAATCTCATTGATTTTTCCACTCCGAACTTCTATGAAGGAATTCGAACATCCAGCTTTCCCACAAAGTTAGCTGTCTCCTTTGGTCAACAGATCAGATCAATGAAACTAAATCAAGTGCGACTAATGGATGTAATAGAAGACACCGATAGTATTACATCTCCAATCAAGGAGTCAATACTCAACAGCACAAGTGGAGCTCTAACATCCATTACTACTACTTTGACTGGAAAGCTACTGAAGACTATTCTCTTCTATGGAGGAATCGCCCTTGGAGCTGTAGCTGGAGCAATCGTTCTCTTCTGTCTAATCAAGTGTTTGATCATCAAATGCTTCATCGCCAAGGCTGTCAGAAGAGTTCCTCTCCCTGTCAATCAGATAGATGTGATTGAATTGGGAACTGTACCAGTGCGACCAGCTCCTCCACCACCTACATTCCTCTTCAATTACGATCGAGCACTTTCGATCAATGCAATTACTTCTTCGTCAGATACTGCCTACGTTCCCATCCGAATCAATGATCGGATCTTTCCAGCTTTATGGGATACAGGCAGTGGAGCAACTTTTATCCCGAAGAGAATCGCTCATGCCATTGGAATCAGAACATTGAAGAAAAATGGAATGAAAGCCGTAGCTATTGGAGGTCATGAGATCAAGTTTATTGGAGATGCTCTCATCGACATCAGCATTGGAGACTGCACTGTGAAGCATCCCATTCAAATCAGTAATGATTCTGATTGCCCCTACGATGCTCTACTTGGCCGTGACTTCATGAAAGCCATTGAAGCTCAAGGTTTCCAGCATAGAGTGGATTTTTTAAGCCACTTTCTAGAGGTTGGCAATACGAGAATTCCCTTCATCGAGACAGAATACAATGGATCAAATGAGAATGAAGAAGCAACATCGACACTCATGGATGTCTACTTAGTAAATGAGATCACGATACCAGCTGGAGAGACACGTGATATCACTATCAAAGTAGACGATACAGTCAAGTCTGAGAATCTTGTCTATCAAATAAGCCCTGTGATGGATGAGCTAACATTCGATTCTATCTACTTCAATCCTGTCAATGAAGACTTATCTACAACAATCCCAATGAAGAACAGTTCGATATTTGATGTGAAGATCGCTGCACTCACATCAATTGGCGAATCGAAGTGCAATGGAATCAATCTTCAACCCTACTGCCCGCCAGAACTAGAATTTGTGGACCGTCTACCAGAGAAGATGGCTCCTGACTACAATTTCTTGACTGAATTGAATCTGACTGGAACGAAATTATCAGTGAAAGGACAGAGGAAATTGAAGTATCTCATTAAGAAATATGAGGAAGCATTCTTCAATGGAAATGGTGATCCAGGATGTTTCCGAGGTCCTGTCCTTCATCGAATTATCCTTGATCCAGCACTACCCCTTCCGAAACCACGATCTTCAAGAATCGCTTTTTGCCAGAGAGATATCGTGCGTCAGATTGTCAAGGAACTTTTCAAGCAGGAGATTATTGAAGAATCTGAATCCCCCTTTGTCTCGCCAATTGTCCTCGTAAGGAAGAAAGACGGCAAGCATCGCCTGACGATCGACTATCGTGCGCTCAATTCTGTGACGATTCAGAATAATAATTCGTTGCCCAATATAGATGATATATTGGACATGGCCAGTGGAGAAGCCTTCTATGCCAGCATTGATCTATCCCAAGGCTATTTCCAGTTGAAATTGGATGAAGACTGTAAGTGGCTGACGGCATTCGCCACGCCCGACAAGGTGTACCAGTTTCGAAGACTTCCTCAAGGGCTCTGTGGATCGCCCGCCACTTTCATGAGTGCGATCAGACATCTCGAAGGTCGTGTGAAGTGCCGCTTGTACGCATACATGGATGATCTGGTATTCGTATCAAAGAATGAAGAACAACACTTGGAAGACATCGAAGAAGTATTCAAGGCTCTTCAAGAACTCGGATTCAAGGCAAAATTGTCCAAATGCAAATTCGGAAGAGAAGAATTGCGATTTCTCGGAGTGATAATTGGACGAAATGGACTGAGAGCTGATCCTCAGAAGATCCAGGCCATTGTGGATTATCCTCGACCTACTACAATTACGGCCGTAAGGTCATTCATCGGATTGTGTTCGTATCAGAGGAAGTTCATACGGAATTTCGCAGCATTGGCGGCTCCGTTCAACGAATTACTCCGAAAGAGACCCGAGGAAAAGGAGAAGACCAAAAGGACCCCCGTTGAATGGAATCCCATGCTGGAGACTGCATTTGAAAGATTGAAGAAAGCAATGACGACAAGCCCCGCACTAGCACATGTCATTATTGGTAATGACTTCTATGTTGAGAGTGATTCGTCTTCAATTGCTCTAGGAGCAGCTCTGTATCAGAAGAATAAAGAAGGCAATTATCAAGCTGTCGCATTTGCATCACGGAAATTGAGTCAGTCGGAAAGGAAATTCCCGCCGATTGAGCTGGAAGCTCTCGGTTTGGTCTACGGATTGGATCAATTTCGAAAGTATACAACTGGTTCTCAAGTAACTGCGGTAACGGATCATAAGCCATTGATCGCCCTTCAAACCAAGATCTACTCAGAAGGAAGATTGTCGAAATATCAGATTGCATTATTAGAACACAATCTGAAGATTGTCTACAGACGGGGACGCCTGAATGTAGTCGCTGATGCTCTCAGTAGATTCACTCCCGATGAAGTAAAGGAACCCTTGCCCGAGAAGAAGCCTACTACTACAGTGAATGCTATCGATTCATCGTCAGCCGACTTTCGGAAGATGCAATCGAATTCTCCTTGGATCCAGGAGATTATTCGAGTAATGGAAGAAGGAATCGATAGTCCTCTCTCAAGAAAATATGGACGCAAGTACTCTCTTCAAGATGGCATGCTCTATCTCAAAGAGCAAGGACGTTGGAAGAATCCTCTCAAGGTCATTCTTCCAGAAGAAGATCCCCAATTGGAGGAAATCATCCGTTCCTTTCATTCTTCTCCTCATTTAGCAGCTCATGCTGGAGTTGAGAAGACTTTCCAACTGCTCGCTGATAGAGCATACTGGAAGGGGATGAGAGATATGGTGTCCAATGTCTGTAAATCATGTCCTCAATGTGCAAAGTGTAAAACTAATCCTCATGATAATACAGTAGAATTGATGAAACCTATGCCAGTACCAGATTCCCCTTATTCTAGAATAAACCTTGACGTACTTGGTCCCCTACCCGTTTCTAATGATTTTAAATATATATTAGTTATTGTCGATTCACTAACGAAGCATGTGACTGCTATAGCAATGAAAGATCAGAGTGCAGAGACACTAACTGATTGCTATACTCGTAATGTAGTTGCTATCCATGGATCACCAAAACAAGTTGTTACTGATATGGGCAAGAACTTCGTATCTAACAAATTCAAATCTCTCTTGAATGTGTCTAATACTCAACACATTACATCTCCAGCTTACCATCATTCCAGCAACGGTCAAGCTGAGAGAACAATACGCACGATAGAAGAGAGACTTAGATCACTAGTTAATGAGAAACCCGATCAATGGTCTAAATATTTGCCATTCGTAGTCTTCAGCATCAATACTACTAAAAATTGCACGACTAATATGACCCCGTTTTTCGCCATGTATGGCAGGAACGCAGTCGTACCTGAAGACGCCTTGTTCGAGACTACTGGGAGGAAGCTCGAAGAGGATATGACCGAGATCTGGAAAGAAGCCAAGGAAGCTATCGAGACAAGCAATACCAAGTCCATCGCCAAGTTCAGAAGAAACCGAAGAGTAAGAAACAGACAAGTCAGAGAAGGTGATATGGTATATGTGAATAGAGCCCCACCAGCCCATAAACTAGCGCCTCAGCGCGATGGGCCATTTCTAGTCACTTCTAGCAACAATCCAATCATCACTGTAGCAACCCCTACGGGGGATAGGCAATACCATTTAGATAATATTCGCAAAAGCTAAGAAGGATCAGGTACGAAACTAGTCAAGATAACATAGTAAAGATAGCAACTGCCAACCCCAGAAGAGTGAGTGGAGTGAATAGAGATAGAGAGTGTAATAGATTAGCAGATCTCAGCCACAAGATTATCCCTCGCATCAATATTTGTCTCTCTATCAATATTGTGACTTAATCAAAAACTCAAAATCAAAAAAAAAACAAAAAAAAAAAAAAAAAAAAAAAAAGAATTAGATTAGTCGAGAAGCGAACTCGAAACGTATAATATTTGTCCATTACAGCTCATAAGCACAACTACTCTCCAACTATAATATTTGTTCACAATTCATTTGTCTCGTTTCATGCTTATTTGTGGCCTGCAAACTAGAATCCCCCTCTTATGTAAAGTCACAAACGATTTGACCTGCACCTTTGACCAATAAGTAGATCTCTCTCTCGTAGACATTGCCTCTAGTTTTCTCATAGGCTCGACCGATCGACCACTGCTCCTCCCCAGTCGTCGAGGCCCGTCACTTGACTCAAGATATTGTCCCCCACCCCCCTGCTTGCCCTCCCCCCTCGCCGCCACCATCGAGGGGCTCGATGTTCCAAAATGGGGGGATGTGACGCTCTATTGCCCACGGAACAGCTGATCTAGAGAGAATAGAGACTCGAGAGAGAGGTAGTGACCAACCCCGATCAACAACCACCAGTCTATCCATCTAGTTCCATCTAGTTCCATCTAGTTCCATCTAGTTCCATCTAGTTCCATCTAGTTCTCAATCCCTGCATAGCTGATAAAAGATAGTTGATAAACCATGTAGTTGAGTACACCACAGTTCCACTAGCAGGAGGTGCTGGACCTACGGGGTCCTCCAGCATTCCTGTTACAGTCCATTGTACAATATGTGTGTTGTTTGCATTCAATTATGTGCCGTTTGCTAACGGGAATGATAAAATATGATGTTCCATTGTTCTGGGTGGAAAAAAACACAATTTCACCATTCTTTTCTACGTTGAGACGAACAAATATGCTCGATCTTGATTGCGGAAGTGAAACTTTCGACAAGAGATCACAATTGCCGATCGCAATCTTTCCTTTCTCATTCCCACGCTCTTGGTGCCTTTCTTCGTTCGTTCCAGTTCCTTACTTCTTGATCATGTTTCCTGTTTCCCATGGTTCGATCACGTTTCGAGTAGTCTACGTACGAAAGTGTGAAAGTGATAAGAATAGTTGCTTTCTTTCACTCGCGCACGTATTGCCATGTTGCGATGCGACACTCGTTTACCTATTCCATCATTCAGAAGACCCTGCCTCTATGGACAATAGGCTAAATTCTGGACTCTTGTGGCTACTGGTGATCCCGGGCGTACCATTTCTCGTCTTTCTACTCCGAGGTACCAAAGTTGTCAACCAAATTCCCAATGCTGTTCATGACTATCAGATGTGCCCTTCATCTGGGGAGTTGCTGTGTTTGCCGCGTTTCCGCTGATCTATCTTGCGGTTCAAAGGGTGCGCTGTAAATTTCACTTTCGATTTCACTCACTGGTTCTTACAGGCTCTAAAACATATCGAAATCGATCATCTCGAAAATCGCGCCGTGTTTATCACCGGCTGCGATACGGGTGAGTTTCTACTCAATTTTCGATCCACTGGTCCCTTTTGGTCCATCCCGGGATTCTAAATATTTGTAGTTGTAGCCTTCCAATGGCATTTAGTTTCCTTTCAGGTTTTGGTAATCTTCTCGCGCTAAAATGTGCAAGGCGAGGCATGCCAGTGTTCGCCGGGTGCTTGACGAAACAGGTAACTCGAATAATGAAGAATTTCCTAGCAAGCAGACAGAGTAGGACGAAAAGTCAATGGCAAAAAATATGATAAAAAAATTCGAGGGAGCGGAGGACCTACTCGCTGCGACGACCTCACTTCCCGGCAAAGTGGAGACAATCCTGCTCGATGTCTCGTCGGACAAGAGCGTTGCAGCGGCGGCGAAATATTTGGAAATTGCAACGGAGAAGTATGGAGGTGCGAGAAATACACCACTCGTTCCATACATGTAGTTTCTCCTCGTCGAGATGAATTACGTCGCAGTGATCGAAAGATTGCAGAGACGGTCACTCGCATTTCGTTATCATTGCAGGTTTGCACGCCGTCGTGAACAACGCGGGCATCATGGGAGCCACGTTCTTCGATGACCTCCTGAACGTCGATCAATACAAGGAAGTGGTTGAGATCAACACATTCGGCGTGATCAGAGTGACGCAAGCACTCAAGCATCTTGTGAAGAAGACGCGGTGAGATATTGTCATACAAAATTGAATATTTTGATGATTATCATCGTTCGGCGGACGTTTCTCGGTCACCCCAAGTGATAAAGCCTGATGAAGAAGGATGATATCAATTGACATTGGGTTCTTCAGTGGTCGCATAGTGACCATATCATCTGCCTCCGGACGTCTCGGATTCATCGGCATGGGACCGTACACTGTGAGCAAGCATGCGGTCAGCGGATACTGCGAGGTCATTCGGTATGTAGTTTTCAAAAATGCATTGGCCGGGAACCACGTTTCCGAAGTTGCAGCTCTGCCCGGCACAAAACATCAGACGATATGAGGCAGATGTTGTGTTAGAGATTTCCCAGAATTAAAACGCGTTCTCTGTAAGAACGGGATGGCCTTCCACAGGGGGTGGCACAATGATTCAAAATGCTATGATCGAGCTGAAATTTGTTGTGGGTACTCCCTAGGGGTTAGGTATGCCACCGGTAACTTTTCATGGTGATTCATGCTCAAAATTGAAAACTGTCGAAACAACCTTTGAAACAAACATTGAAAAAATTGAAAATTGAAAAAAAAATTGAAAATTGAAAACTGTCGAAAACGGCAGTTTTAACCATGCAAATCGGTCATGCTTTGTCGAAGAAGGCTGAAAATCGAGCTTCAGACATAACTGCTCTATCGAATGGTATATCGCATGAGAGTCAAAACTGAAATTTTTTTTTCGTGCATGATGAGCATGAATCACCATGAAAAGTTACCGGAGGCATACCTAACCCCTAGGGAGTACCCACAACAAATTTCAGCTCGATCGGAGCATTTTGAAGGCATTGTGCCACCCCCCTCCCGCTCTTACAGAGAACGCGTTTTAATCAAATATGCGACGATGAATTTTCAGGCAAGAGCTGAAATACTTTGGCGTTTCCGTGCACATTCTTGAGCCGGGAGTATTCAAGACACCAATGGCGGCCGAGTGTAATGTCAAGGTGAATTAGCAAAAAAAAAAGAAAATAAGAGAGGTAAAGGTTGCTTCGTGAGCTTTATCAAGTTTTTATTATCAAGACAGACAAGATGTGAAACAAGATTTGTGTTCTAGGCCCGACTGGACGGTTTGTGGGAGAAAGTGCCCGCTACTACGAAAGAAGAATACGGAGAGTGCTTCTTCCAGAAATGTAAGACGTTCTCTATTTTAGGGCGTTCTAAGTAATCTCAAATTGTATGCGCTTTTGCACGAACACATACACGTGATACACGTGATATTATGTGATATTATTCAGGTCGCGGCCAACTTGTAAAAGGCGTTAGCCTGTTCGGGGATCCTCGTGTTGATGTCGTCGTCGATGCCTACTTCCACGCGTTGACAGCGAGATTTCCGAATCTTCGATACCAACTCGGGCTGGACTGCCAGTTCATGTGAGAATTCTTCAAGTCTATTGTACTAGAAGGCCGAAAAAGTCAATATCATGGATCATGGCAGCAATAAACAGTAAAAAAAAACTCTGCAGGATGATGCCGATGTCCTGCCTACCAACAGGGCTCCGAGACGCACTGTTTACTGTGGGCGAGGTGGTACGGTAGAATTTATTTTTGAACTTTCGTAATATCAAACTTTGCAGATTTTCAAAGTGCCCGTTCCTAAGTGTGCTCAGGAAATATAATATGGATTATTTGGATAAATTTATGCTTTCGTGTTCGGATAAATGTTATTAGCTTGGACTCAAATGTCAATTGACTAATCTGAAAATATAAATCATGACGCACTTTTTTTTTCCTAGGCAAGATGTCCCAGAAATTGCATGCAAGTCTGCATACAACGGCATGCTTTTCAGTCATAAGAATGGCTGGAAACATGAAACGAATAAACAATGCGTGACGAAAACAAAAAAACATATAGTGTAGAATGCCTATCGCGATTGGCTTGGCACCACTTGGCGAATTAGCGAAACCTAAATTTCAATAAGGTTTAAAAAAATTGAATATACCTGAAAAAAAATACCTGCGGAATGGATAGAATTTTTTTTAGAATAGCAACAATGTGATTTCGATACGCCGTTGTGATCGTGAGAAGTATCAAGTTGTGCCAAATGGAGTGCAACGGAAGCAACATGAATAGGGCCGAACTTACCTCTACAAAAATATTTTTTGTATTTTTATGCAGAAAAACAGTAAAGCCAGTTACCGAAACTCAAAAAGTTTCCAAACGCAACTCCAAGCAGGATAACATTAGCGGGAATAGCGAAGAACAGAAAAGGAACAACCAGCTGAAAGTTCGATGTGTCTAGGACAAGAGATGGGCTAAAATGTATATCGCCTCTTCCCTTCTCCGCCCCCTCGAACGTTCGTCAAAGGTCAGGTACGAGTGGAATGAAAAATAATCTGACGATACCTGGCAGGATAAATTCAGTAATGAGCGTCGAATCAATTTCAGGCTTTGCACACTGCGTTTTGCTTTCTAATTAAACTTTTTTTTTTGCAAACTTTTTCATAAAATTCTAACGTCTTTCTGCAATGTATGGAACATATGCGCAAACTGTATCGCACACTGCAAACAAGCGATTATCATGATCTGAAATAGCGACAACTCTTCCAGTTTGAAATTGCAAATTTACCGAAATTCCGCCGAGGATTCCATATGTGAGCGATGGAGTTCGTTCAGTTATGTAGTACGACACTCCCCTATCCCGAATCCAAGTCAGGTTATTTGGGTCCTGAAACATTCGATAGTTCGACATGGTATACCAGATATATCAAGATTCACATAGCGCAAAAAAGGAAGAAAACATACTTGCACTAGTATCCGCTCTATGGCTATGGTTTCATTGCCAGATAAGGCGTAGACAATGTAAAATACTGAAACAGCAACAAGAGACACAAATTGAACAATTTGAACTCGTTTCGGAAATAACTTCGATTATTTTGATGAGTATGGCGAATCATTCACCTTGTTTAGCTTGAAGATGCTTCCGTCAGGAATGATGGTTTGATGTCGAAATGTAATGCACCCATTAATTGCTACACCCATCCAAACGTAGAATAGCAATACGAGAGACTGAACTGCTGTATTGAAATAGAGCACGGGATGCTCTAAACACACTTACTAATTCAAACTCGAGCACACAAGACTATGACCACGCAATCACTCAAAACAAAATGTGGAACTATATTTTACCAGCCGATTTGACCCCGCCTTTGACGGGGTCTTATCGTCTGGAGGTCTCTTCAATGCGTGTTACGCTCTCCTCTCATTTCATAAAAGACGCGCGACATGTTTACACTTGTTTCCTCTGCGCCTCTGCCCGAGCGAGTTTCCCTGGCGCTCTCGCAGCGAACAAACACGCACACACGCACAGATAGACATCTCTCCTTTATTTTAGGAGAATGATAAATGAAGTCGAAAAGAATTAGAGGGACTAACGAATCCAGTATGTGAGGAAACACCGATTCGCATTAGCAGTCCCAGCGCGTAGCCTGCCGGGACAGGAAACAGAACCACTGGGCAGAATCCGACATCAAAATTCGTGTCGATCAAAATTAGATTGGCCTGAATTGTCACTTAATTTCGAGTTATGGATATTGCCATTTTTCACCTGAATTGCGATGAGATAATTGCGAATGACCGCCTGCTTGGGCGGTGTTATCTTGACAAGAAACACGAGACCGACTACATTCAGGCACATGGCAATAGCAAATGTTATGTGATAATAGAGAAATACTTTGTTTTCAGTCGAAATCGATATAAATATTGACATTGGGTATAGGAACGAAACGTTAGTGTGTGTGAAAGAAATAAGCCCAAGAAAAATAACAGGTGGATATTGTCTGATTAGTGTTGCTGATTTGCGAGATCCATGATGTTTGCTAGCGCAAGCTGCTTTGAATACTTGAATGTATGAATTTTGTCAGCTATTCTCTGATTCGAGTTTCCATTTTGAAATGAGATGAAATGCTCTCCGGCACACTTTTTATCCTCCCCAGACTCCGATGATCAGAGCCCAGAAAACGATACTGATTGTGATTGTAGTAATGTATTTTCTGTTACCGTAAGTAATCACCTCCACAGGCACCACTGATCGCTCGCGTGTTGTTTACCAGCTACCGAACAGTGTGAGAGAGATAGAGGTAGGCGAGTGGAAAAAAGGAAATGCAGATAACAATAATTGTATCGTTCACGCCTCAACCATTCCTCGTGCGAAATTAATCTGTTTTTGTTGGTCTGCTTCCTATATCGCAAACATTATAGAACTTCGATCATCTCATTGTTTCATATGGAGACATCCGATCGAAATACGCAACTCATTTCGTCGAGACTTTCTTGGAATTTGCTCTGGCTTTCTGTCCTGCCCGGGATACCGTTGATAGTGTTCCTATTGCGAGGTATACGTTCGTTCCCGATAGAGCGATCGCAATCTGAGCCAAAGTCTCAAAAAGCGCAATCATTCCAGGATTCTCATTCATTGCCGGTCTGGGTATTTGCGCATTACTATTGCTGCTGTACACACTAGTGCGAAAGGTTTGTTGACTGATTATCAATTTTATCAATATTTTCGAAAAGTTTTCTTTTTCTATCGCAATCTGTCTTTCAGTTCCTCGGCATGTTCGAAATCAAAGATCTCGAGCGGCGCGCCGTGTTTATCACTGGCTGCGATACGGGTGCGCTGAAGAGACACAACATCTCTGATTCATGAACATTCATGCTGCGGAAAAAGTCAGGGGAGATTTCCTCCTCGGGTGGAAAAAGTCAAGAGGAGGAAAAGGAGGAATTCAAAATTTTGAGTTCGCGCGCTTTTCAGCATCTCGCTTCTCCGTAGAGCTAGCGACTCAAAAATTTAACTAGGTGTTTTCCGACACCTTAAAACCCTACAAACTAAGTTTCAAGTGGCTAGCATCAATGGGAACCGAGATATTTTGAAATAACGAAAAATGCGGGAATTCAAATTTCCGATTTCCTCCCTTTGACTTTTTCCACTCGATTTTTTCCTCTTCTCTTTCCTCCCCCTACTTTTTCCACAGCATCAATCTCATCGAAAGGAATAGAGTAAAGTATTCAGGTTTCGGCCACCTCCTAGCGCTCAAATGCGCGAAGCGAGGCATGCCCGTGTTCGCTGGGTGCTTGACCGACAATGTAGGGATTTCGGCACAAATTTTGATCTTATTCAACCTAATTTAGGGTGCAGAAGCGCTGCGAGAAAAAGCCGCCTCACTACCCGGGAAACTGGAAACAATGGTCGTTGACGTCTCTTCGAATGAGAGCGTTGACAGGGCAGCCAAGTATCTGGAGCAAGCGACGGGGCAGTATGGAGGTGAGGTGGCTATGCAAAAAAACCCAGGCTCAAACTATTTTACTGAATTATTATGTTGATGTCAATCCAATTGTTGGGAAGTAAGCCAGTTCTAAAGGCTGAGCTAAGCTGTTGGAATATAAAAAAATCATTGAGGTCTGCATGGCGTTGTCAACAACGCAGGCATCTTTGGCTGCTCGTTCTTCGATGATTTTCTAGACGTAGAACAATACAGGTTCTTGATTGTTTTTACAATTTCTGACCCTGAGAAATGTTCAGGGAAGTCGTCGAGGTCAACACATTCGGCGTCATTCGCGTAACGCAAGCGTTGAAGCATCTAGTCAAGAAGACGCGGTTAACCTCTTTTTGTTCGTTCTAGAAACTGGAAACTGGTGGGTTTAATCGAAAGAATTGTTCATTCCAGTGGTCGGATTGTCACTGTCACCTCAGCGGGAGCCCGACTTGGCCTCATCTTCCACGGCCCGTACTGCGTGAGCAAGTTTGCTGCGAGCGGATATTGCGAGGTCATACGGTAAGCGCAGGGTTTCTGAAATGTAAGTTTTCGATGATTCTCAGGCAAGAACTTCGTCCCTTTGGCGTATCCGTGCATATCGTTGAACCAGGACTGTTCAAGACGCCGATTACAGCAGAAGTCAATGTCAAGGTTCGCAAACCTCGCTTCGAGGAGCGCGATCTCAAAATCGGAATAATAATTTAAAACTTATTTTATCGATTATTTCTTTTCTAATATTAAGCTTCCTTTTACATATGATAAAAAGGAGAATGATTGCGTTTTAAAATTCAGGCTCGCTTCGAGGAGATGTGGCGGCGGGCACCGCAAAGAGCCAAGCAGGAGTACGGCGAGAGCTTCTATCGCGAGTGTGAGTGATTTTTCTTCTACCAAATACCACAGTCAGACACTTTTCAGTCTCTGACAAAGTCGTCGAGGGCGCTTCCTTATTCGGCTCTTCGCGTTTGAATATCGTCGTGGATGCCAACTTTCATGCGTTAACCGCGCGATTTCCTCACCCGAGATACCAACCCGGACTGGACAGCGCTTTAGTGTTAGTTGCGGACTTTTACTCTATGGCAAGAATATAGTTTGGGATCAAAAACAACGATCTTTTCAGCGCAATTCCGATTTCCTACCTACCGACGGGTCTGCGAGACGCGATATTCACTGCGGGACAGATGGTTAGAAATATTTTTCGAGAAAATTCTTCTCAGAAGGAGCATTTCAGTTGGCGAGGCTGCCGATCCCGGAATGCTCACAGAAAACTTGAGAAAACTCAACGCTAGTGTGAAGTCAAAGGAAATGGCTAGAAAACGATAATTATCATGGTAAATTAGCAAATAAACGGGCACTTTTTTACATCCGTGCCGGGCCCCGCCCCCTCACTCTCTCGCCGCCCCTCCCCCTGCCTCTCGCCCCTCCCCCTACTTCCCTCCCCTCTCCCCTCCTCTCTTGCGTCATCCAGAGCGGAGGGAGACCGTCCCCGCTCTCTCGCCTCTCTCCGCTGTCTCTAACCCGTCGCGTCTAGAGCGCTCTCTCCCTACAACATCCCTATCTCACGCTCTCAAAAGAGCGCCTTGCTGCTGCTCGCTGGAGGGGAACCTCTGCTCGAGAGGGAAACCTCTCGGCACATTTTTTGAAGGGCTTTCCCCACCTCCTCCTCCTGGAGGTAGGGAAAGCCCGCCCCTCCCACCCTCTTTGGAGGGGGTGGAGTCAAGGGGGCGGGGCCCGGCACGGATGTAAAAAAGTCCCAATAAACGTTCTCAGTTTTTCCGATTGACTCTATTTCTATGTTGTATTATACTATTTTTCACCGTGAGATCTTTCGAAATGTTTTTCGTCATAAAGTAGGCTTGAAAAGAAATGCGGAATACTTTCTGTTGCCGAAAGATGGACCCATCTATTGCACTAAACATCGAGAAACGCAGCTCCGTAACCTAGGAGAAACGTCTCTCTTTTCCTGTGTGCTGTAAGTTTCACGATAAGTTCAAACATCTTTCCTCTTGAATCTCAACATATAATAAAAAAACACTTTAATTCTCACACATTCGTGAACGTTAGCGAGTATGATGAATACGTAGGTTTACTGAATTTAACAAAACCCCCGAATAATTTCAATAACACGATCCTGAATCGATGCGGAATGTGTTGCCGCTTCCGCCGTTCCCATTGTCACCAGCAAGCCAGGCTCCGGCCTGCATGTTAGAATCAATTGTAATTGTAATGGAAATAAATCAAAGAAAAACTAAACCAAGCTCTCATTCTTGGTGCGTTTCTAGTCGCCGCTCACTCTACGAGAGGGGATCAGCAAATTGATGTCATCGTTTCAAAATTAAAACTCACCGCGCAGAAGAGCATCGCTTGATCGCCATTGAAAATGGGAGAAACAGCCCATTTGTACGCCTGTACGCTGGAAAGGTTTCGTAGTATTCATCTGCACGTCTTTGCCAATCAAATATAGAACAAATTAATTTTTAATCAACTCACTATAACATCATTCCCGGGCAGGCTCCGATCCCATTAATCAAAGGGGCGTTGCGATTGTACGTCGGATGGGGCGGCAGCGGCGGGCAGCTATCGTCCTCTGAAGGTGTATATTTCAGAAATACCCATGTAATGGGTTATCCATGAAGCCATATGCAGTGGGTTTGGACGCATTCTAGAACCTTCCACACCCCCACCTAATAATGATCTCAAATATTTGCGAAAATTCAATACCCACCAGGATCAACTTCCGCGCACGCAGCGGCGACAATATTATATGGCCAACCGCCCGGGTTGCTGTCCGTTTTGTATACGACTCTGAACTGGAAAAGCCCGGATTCATCAAGGACGGCTGGTCTGTACAATGTCAAATTCTCAACAACAACAAAAAAAAATTCAGCATCGACAATCATCCAGGACATGATCGTCTGGACTAGGGAGCAGGACTAGGGTGCTGATCCCAGTGACATCAAGCTCGCTCGGAGGGGCCTGGAGGGGCTGGGAGGTACTGGCGGCACTTCAGCTGATCGGGCACTCCTTGACGTCGGTGCATAAATAGGCGTAGACCATGGAAGGGTCGAGTTCTGGGCAACATTTGTAGTGGATGCATGTCCCATCTCCTGCAGTCGCCGTGTCTCCGTGGATATGATCGGATGTTGAAGGTTTTAGAAGAATCAAAGTGTGATTGTTCGCTGTCGTAGACGGAGTGCGGTATTTAGTGCTCATTATACAATGATTTTATTTGTTTTAAGTTTACGAACATATAGGCCGTACATCTTTCAGTCATTAAAAATAAATAACTTACTAAATTAATATCAGGTACGGTCACTACTGTCACATTTTGGTTTACGCCGAACGATAGATATTCGCCACCGTCATCCAGTGCGCTGAACGGGCTATATTGGAGGTATGGCTGCGATTACCTTACCGAAGAAAGAGCAGTTTGCCATCGGAACCATCCAATTTGCGAATGGGACAGGCGGGAAGGGGCTGATCGAGGAGAATGAGATCAGAGTGAAGACGTGAAGCCGGGATGAGCGGGTCGACACCATGCTCTCGGGACAGCGACGTTCGCACTACAAAAATATAAGTATGTCTCTAATATCAGGGTGATGCAAAAGTTTCTGACGATCTTTGAATTTATCTGTTCTGATAACATTGATGATAGAAGAAGTCACTTGGCTGAATTCTAAGGAAACGCAACCGTCGAAAACTTTTACATCAATTATATTATTTAACGAACATTAAAAAACCACAACAACAATGCTGATACCGTAAGGAACGCGCGGAGAATCGTAAGTGCCCAGACAGGGATCTTGCGATTTTATCCATCGTCTGTATGGCGAAACCGGGCACATTGCAATATTGGTCGGGACTTGCAAGTGGCAGATTCGCAGAGTATCCACATAGGAAACAGAGACGCACTGCAATTACGAACGGGAATCGCTGATGTTAGAAAAATCTATATTTCCGGGTCATTTGCAACCAGAAAAATGAGCTTTGAATATTAGTTGCTTCAAAATTTATCCCGTTGTGTTGATTCTTACTTGAGGGTCGGCACTGCAGAGTCTAATGCAACTTCTGAAAGATTCCACCGCGGATTTGACACTGCAAACAGGCATTAGACTAGTAGCAAGTGCACAAGGGGCTCTTCAGTCCTCGTAAAATTACTGCTCAGAGTGTCTGGCCAGAAAGCCTGTACAGGAGGGACGAATTGTTCGCCCTGGCATTCCATACAAAAACGAACCTGTATGCTTTCATGGGCGTTGTCGCCAGCTCCTCGTAAAAACAGTCTGCTTCACAGGCCTTTATTGATTTTTTTATAGCTGACAACGACGTCTAACGATGATTACGTTTAGAATAACTTACAACGAAACATGCCATGGTCCAGATAATGGCTCGTATCGAGATCATGGTCGACGAGGAAGCATCGAGCGCCCTATAGGAAGTGCTGAAGATGCAAACAGAGTGATAGGCTCACAAACTCATTGTCTTCGAGCTCTTGTTTACGCCCTATGGACAAGTCAAGATGGGTTACTGGGCGACAACCAGCGTACCTGGATGTTGGCAATAGGCTTTTTAACAGAGCAAAGTAGTGTACCTTGCCATCTTCACCGAATTTCGCTGGAGTTATAATTGAACTAAATGCCTGAGGAATCATTCATGAGTGCAGTGCCTGCCATACAATGGTTTCTTTATAACAGTTATGAGCATCGAGAACAGGAGTCAAGGTTGTAATTAGCGATGAGGCTGGTAAGGGCTGGCTAATCTCCGCAGGAGGCCGAATCGATGCGGTATGTCTGCCAGCCGCCGCCACTGTCGTCACCGGCCATCCATAATCCGCCCTGATTCAGGAACATTATATATCCAACTAACAATAGGATTTAAAAAAAAATAAATTTTATCGGTCCTGATTCAGGAAAATGTATCCATACAGAGTGCCCAACGATTTTGAAAAGGTCGATCGTGATGTCGTCGACATTTATTTTTCCAAAAACTTATCATACTCACACCACAGAACATCCTCGCAGCGTTTCCGCTGAACTTCATTATGTTTCCGGCTCCATATACGGTAGTGCTGAATAAATGAACTCTAAATTGTATTGAAAAATTCGAAAAAAGTCGAGATCAAACCGCTCAGAGAGGCGAGAGATCATGTGATAATATGCGAGTCATTTCATGTCAAGCCATCTAAAAGTGAAAGTTACTTACTACAGAAACTTCGAGGGACAAGCTCCAAGATTATCGAGCACTGGAGGTGCAGGATTGGTGATCAGCGATTTTGTGTAGGGCGGCAGTGGCGCGCAGCACTCCGAATCAGCTAAAATATTGCTTTTTTTATTATTTTTTCAGCTCTTGCTAAAAGGCACGCGAAAAATGAAGGAAATATGTACTTAAAATGTGTCCTATGGGCCCTATGCATGATTCGAAAGTGCAGAAGAAGTTCGGTGACCTTAGGTATGAAGAAGAATCATAAATATACACCGACATTAAATAGACACGATAAGAATTTCGAAAATCTTAACTCCGATTCTACAGAAATCGACGCTTCCTGCTTCTTACTCAGATTTCATGAAATTTTTTTTCGAAGATCCAAAATGAAGAACCGCCGCAGCTTCCTCTCCCACCCTCTTCCTATCCCTTTTTATTGTATATTTCCCACATGCATGCCATGTATAAATCTATCTACATGGGTTCTCCTCGGCACAGAATCCCGAGATGCAGATATAAGCATTCGGGGCTCCAAAGGCGACCGTCCACTGAAAATATGTGAATATGATTACGCTAACACATGCTATTTTTCCCCGCATACAACTCACTGCATTACTTCCGGTACTGAACGAAAACTTGAGAATGCTATTTATTCCATACGATGCGTATTTGCCATTGCCATCCAAGCAGCTGGAAATCGATCGAATTGTTTTTCTAAAGTTCAGCAAGAGCCTTGAAATCATCACCGAAGATAGAGCAACGGTCCATCGGCGCCATTTACTCGCCGTCTCTGGCATGGCGACGTTAGGCCAGTTGGGTCCAGAATGGGGTTCGGGTGGAGAAGGGCCGCGGGCACGCAGGGATCGACGCCATGCTCCTTACTGAGATCCGAGCGGACTGGTAAATAATAATATATTCAAATCTCATGTTTCGACAACTGCCTTATACAACAGAAACGCGGAAAAAAATCCGGAAGATGTGTCTCTTCTTCCTCAACCTCGTAGGGGTATCCGTAGGTGAAAATGTGAATCGTACCGTACGTCACGCCGAGGTCGTCCCCGATACAGCCTGTCATTGTTCTCACGAATCGTCTGAACGGCGGTACAGTGCACATGAGGAGAGTGGATGGTTCTTGAAAGTGGCAGGCACGAGTCACCTCACTGTAAGAGGCCGAGACGCACTGGAAAGGAGGCATCAAATTCAGCACATTTTTGTTCATTTTTGGCCAGTAATTGGCCAGTAAATTCTGAATGCGGAGACGACAGGGTGCATTCTATAATTCGAAACGCGGGCTTCGGTCTTTCCATTTCATATACTCTCACTCTTCTATTGCATGTGAGAGATCACGTGAAAAAGACGATTTTCCGTATTTCGAACTCTGGTGAGATCTTTAATGAACAAATAATCGCCAACCTTCGGATCGTTTCCACAGTACAGTACGCACAGTCGGTACGATTCAACATTGGGTGTAACGCTGGAATAAAAAAAAATAGTAGTTCATGATCACGTAAACAGCAAACTTGTAAGCTCTCATCGGAGTGGTGGACTGCTCTTCGATCCAGCATGTTGAGTTACACAGCTAAAATGGTAAACTGCTCAAAGCTCGTGCGAAATATCACATCACCTAACGTTGAGCCATCACCATCACCATCACCATCATCACTTAAATACCCCTCCCTAATGATGTATCTTCGTGCAGGCCCGTTGCCTAATGTCAGGACAAATCTGTAAATCTGTAACGTTGAGAACAGTACGGACCGCAAAACAAGCCGATATCAGCAGCAACCTAATCCTCGCTGAAGCCATCCTCGTAGTAACAGTAGGGATATGCTTCCAAACGTACGTCTTGCGTGGCTGAAGCGTCTATTCCGAGATGAGGAGAGGCTACACCGTGGCTTGCTTGACGACAAAATGTACAAGATCTTCTATTGGGAAGGGCGCATCATTTATTCTTCTCGGGGCAATGTTGCGAAGAGATAGCGGAAAGCCAAAGGATGAAACAACCAAAAGTTCGGTAAATTCATTTAAATAATTTTGCGAAATGTAATGGTTCATTTAACTCGGTTCCATTTATTGCATCCATTCATTAATTTCGATTCTTTTTTTCCAACATTAATTTATTTCTATTCATCATCAGCCACGACTCGTTTGGTTCTATTCATGTTTGGCTCCAGAACATGTTCTCTGTAATGGATGCGATGGTATGACGCAATGGCAATGATGAGCTTGTCATGTGATCGGAGTATTCACATGAAGATGCAATACAATGGTCGGATAAGAAAACATCATCGCAAATCCCTCGCCAGCCAATTGAAGTAAGCGTTGCTGTTGTCCGGCTGACTTTGGGTGACATGTACCTCGACGAACCTGGACACACTTCCATGAGCTGGATGTTGTTCGATATTTGGCATATCCTACGACATTCAAATGAGCGATAAAGGTGATCTTACTGGTCCTTCCGTGCTGTAGTCCACTTGTTGTCCACCACATGTCGAAGAAACGGCGAATTCCGTGCAGCTTTGCGAAATCGATAATCGAATAGCGGCAGGAAGAGCACCACTATTAGTCCGCTCCTGAATAATGCTTAATCTCCGCCAATTTCTAACAATTTTGTTCGTATGCCATGGTTTTAGCATTTTTGTCAACCCCACGAGCATAGCACCGGCAAACACCGGCAATATAGATTGAAATCGAAACTGTTGGCAAACGATTACAGTGAGATCCACCAATCATGGCCCGCAATGCTCAAAAATCGCAGGAATTTCCAATCATTCGGAAGCAGTATGTATAGCACGAATGAGATGACGGCTGGGCAGCAGAGCATGGAACCCGGAATCGCCATTTTCATCACCATCTAAAAATAATATCTCTTTTTTTTGTTTTTGCTACCATCCCCATCCTCCTAAGCTGGGCTCTGAATCGCTAAAAAAAGGTATTACAAGAAAAATATTGCAATAAGCAGAGCCAACGTAATTCGAATGAGTCCCTAGAGATGAGCCTTACCGACATAACAGACACGTTTTCGCGTAGTTGGTAGATTCTGGAGAGCGAATACCGCGCTGTATGACGTCGATTTAGTGCGGTGCGCAGTTCATGCTTACTGTACAGCCAAATGGCGATAATAAGCTGCAATAATTTCATAATTTATTCACCATGATATAAATTAACCATTGTTGCTCCAATAACGATGATGAATGTGATCGCAAAGAAGAGTTTTCCGGCAACAATGTCTTAATTGAAAAAAATATCGTTTTTTTCAGCGATTCACTTCACTAACTCGAATCGCTTCCCTCGAGCATGAAGGTGAATTTGTAAGCTAATGGAATGGAGAATGATTTGATGGTGACGATGGGAACGACAAAAGCTACGACCGTGCTGGGACCTTGCCGTTCGTACCTGCAGAAATGACTGGTAATTTCACAGTTATTCGAAGATTATGCACAAAACCCAGACAACAGTACAAAACGCTCATATTGGAGCAACAATTTGAGGGTTAAAATAAAAAAAAATGCAATCAAGAACGGCTCACCACTTCCAGAATACCGTTGCTATAAGACGATCGCAAGCGAGAGCGAGAAATCTGCATGGGCATTTGCATTGCATTTTTCGGGATAAAAACGAACGAGAATGGAGCGAAGGTAAACGCCTCACGACGGACGATTGATGCGATAATTACGAAATCTGACAACAAGATTGATGCTATTGCTATTATTTATTATTGTTGTTGTTTTTGTTACTACCAATTCTCACCTCCGCAATAGACATACTGAGACGTCAGTAGGGTAAATCTGGTGAGATTGATGAAGAAAATGTTCACCATACAACCGATGAAAAATAGCCGAATCTTCAAAGCATTAATTAGTTCTGTTCAAATCATAGAAAGCACACATTTCGATGTAGTGGCACTGCATTCCACGACGTATAGATTGCACATGGTATGAGAATCGTCGATAAAAGAAGAATTACAAACTGGAACTTTTTTTTTTTAAATTTCAAATTCTTTTTTACCTCAGTGGCGTGCAGTATTTCGAAAAGAGGAAAGTACTGGCCGGTTTGGCTCGAGTTGAGGTAGACCGCAAGCAAGGCTCGCTTCATTGAACACTACTGCTACAAGGAAGTTTTGGAGAGCCAGAAATCAAATACAACAATTAGATGATGCAAAGAAGAAAAAAACAAATATTACTCTGTTGTTAGATTCATTGACAGAATGTGACAGAGAAACGGAATACAAATGCGACAAATATATGATGCTCTAGGGAGCGGTAGTTATGATGGGAATATATGGTAATCACTTCTTTCGAGAATGCCATGTGTTCTGATCAGTGGAATTCACTCCTACTCGGTGAATGACATCTAATTGCCGTTATTGGCCGGTTTTTATCGAACATCGGAATATGAAAGAATAACGTTAGCTAGAACGCCTCTGAAAAGTCAACGGATAGGGATGATGTGATGATGGACTATAATGGGAATGCAAAGAGGGAATATTTGCCACGACTCAGCTGTGACTCTCTTATTTCTATTTATCTTTATCATGTTCTTTGCCATGGAAAATATCTAGAATCTCGAACTAGAATTTCGTGTGATGTCGCTCTTTTCTTGCACATCGACCCGATTCCTCGAATGGAACAGAGAATTTAGGTACCTGAAAAAAGATTAAATATTTGTGAAATATAAATAATATGCTAATCACTTTCGGTACGGCGGAATGAAGTACATGTTCATTAGTGGTGAGGCGAGCGCGAACAGACTGCTCAACTGAAGAATAATCATTATTTTTTCGCTGCCAACTACTAGATTTTGTCTACCAAAAAAAAACAACAAAAAAATGGAATGACTTCTTTTTTTCTTGTCAATTTTCCCTTCCCTATTCCCCCGAAACCAATTAAATTGAGCCTATGAAAAAATAATGAATTGTTCATCGTAGGCGTAAGTGATTATTCTTATGCCCTATTTTTATCTCTTAATCAGCTAGAGTTCGAGACATCGCAAGTCTCTCAGGTGATAGAGTACGCGGAAATGAGAGTGCAATGTCTCATTCTAATGGTGCGCATTTCGTCGCCGCTTCACCTGCGCGAGTGACCAGAATAGTTCGTAGGGGGGAACGGCAACGATAAAGGATAAGGCAGCGAAGAGCAATATATGTGTAGGTGAATATCAGCGAAAAAAGTAGCAACTACAATAACTCTACGAACAATATGAACGATAAGCGTCAGAACTCACAATGAATATGCTCTGGTGCAGCGTTCTTGAATGGACGACCCCGAGGACGTCCAGAAACCACAGTGAACTACCGCAAGCGACGATCAGTGGCAGCACCATTTGCGCCGTGAGAGAGCGATAGATGAGTTGATGATTGTGCCGGTCCGATTTGCTCTGAAATTGTCAATATTTTGTAGGGCTATGGAGACTGAAGAATGTTGATCTCTTACAAGCATGCGAATCCCAGCAAACAGCCTTCCGCGGACTGCGAAGACTGCGAAAAACGCGAAATTGTACGTAAAGATTAGCGAAAAGGTTGAAGTCCGCGTCAAGAGATTTTTGAAACTGAATCCTCCTGTCAGATCGAGTTCACTACGCAGTCGGTCACTCAATTCTGGATAGGTTCCAGAAAAATAGAGACCGATCTTAAATTCAATGATTGACCTCGTTCACTCGTATATTCTCTAAAAAAAACAGTCAGCAAGGCTTACTGTATTTAAGAAAATCAGAGTTGCAATCGCGAATAGAGCGAGGATCCACAGGTGGCGTTCCCGCTGCTGTTTCTCTAAATCCGTTTTCAGTACCCAAAGCCGATATGAGAATGAAGTAAAGAGAAGAAGCAACGCATGACCATCCAAATTGGCGTGAATAGCTGGACAATGTAATTGAAAATATATTTTTAAGTTAATTCTATGACCGAAGAATAGATGACACCAGTGAGAGCTGAGAAGTGTGCATGGTCCCAAATATGAGAATACCATGCGACCGCTGACGTTTCGGAGGCTGGACACTTTTAGTTTTTGAATTTTGTTTGAGATAAAACCTGGCGAGACACATTAGGCTGCAGAGGGCTGCAATCAAATCCACGATTGCAATGTTGAACAATATCATGGAGTAGGAGAACAGTGTTTTTGGAGTCCTACTCCAGTACATATTTAGATATAAGTTCTACTGCAAATTTTACTTACTTTCGCAACACGATGAAGATGTAGAAAACATTGGTTATTATCGAAGATAGGTCTAGTATCGATAACAAAGTAATTTGTATAACATCGCTCGCGTCGAGCATTCTGTTCTCACTCAGGACTCAGGATGACAATGTCCCGTTATTTTTTTATCGCTCAAATAATCCCTCTGGGATCGAGGGAGTAATTATCGTACTTGTAAAGGTCAGTTTCGGTCCTACTACTAACACAATGGTAACGAGCTCAAGCGCGAACAATCTCGAGATAAAAGTAATTAGAATTCGTCAAAACAATTGTTTGTGTGAGAAACGCAGACATGTCCTCGCTTCGCTAGCCTTTAGCAAGGCATGTCATTAGTTACTCATTATTTCAAATCTCTATCCAACCAGTCGAAATATGCGTTAGCATTTTCCGGTTGACTTTGCGTAACGTGTCGTTGGAAGAACCTGATTAGTCTGTAAATTACATGTTGCTTTGATGTGTGATCACTTGTCTTCTCCTTCAGACACTTTGTGCGTCACCAGCACTCGAAAAAGGGGTACTTGACTGGCCGCTTTTCGAAATCGATCGTCGACAAAAGGAAGGAAGAGAAGTACAGTTGAGCACGCCCTGGGAAAAACATTTTCAAATAATTTTTTTAAGAGACGTGCTCGGTAAGATTCGACCATAGTTGCCCCTCCCCAGACACGGCCCCCCGGAATGAGATTCAGAAGCCCATATTCTTGTGTTAGGAGGGTGTCAGCCTCTCATTACTTAAAACACCACTTATATTTGAATGTTGCCCCTGAGCCATGAGAAAAGTGAAAATATCATCGAAATAGTCGAAAAATCAAATTTTTTTACCCTGAAGAGCTAGACTCAATTTTCAATTTCCTATATATTTGGCATACCCCGGGTGTGTAAAAAACCATTTTTGGTCGAATATTGCATGACGGCTAAATCGTCTTTTTGACTTACTTTTTCACTTTTTTGAGATATTATCCCCACTTTCTAAACCAGGGCCACGCGGGATACTGTGCAAGTTGTAGCCGGGTGGTATGTCCATCGATACCGCATATCCCCGATATATTTCATTTCGCCGAAATTAGGGATATTAATTTTTGAACCGTCGAGAGTCAGTTCCTGGATTCACTTTTTCAGCAGCTTCGAAGTTCACAGTATGATATCGGGCCAAAATTTCACTCGTATAGTTTTTGTACGTCATCTTTGAAATATTCATCAACATATTAGTGGAATCCGAGACAATGATTTTTTTCAATCTTTTCGAACCATGACCCGGGGTTCATGCCTCAAAAGTGAATCGTGACCATGAACCCCGGGTCATGGTTCGAAAAGATTGAAAAAAATCATTGTCTCGGATTCAACTAATATGTTGATGAATATTTCAAAGATGACGTACAAAAACTATACGAGTGAAATTTTGGCCCGATATCATACTGTGAACTTCGAAGCTGCTGAAAAAGTGAATCCAGGAACTGACTCTCGACGGTTCAAAAATTAATATCCCTAATTTCGGCGAAATGAAATATATCGGGGATATGCGGTATCGATGGACATACCACCCGGCTACAACTTGCACAATATCCCGCGTGGCCCTGGTTTAGAAAGTGGGGATAATATCTCAAAAAAAGTGAAAGAGTAAGTCAAAAAGACGATTTAGCCATCATGCAATATTCGACCAAAAATGTTTTTTTACACACCCGGGGTATGCTAAAAGTAATGGAAATTGAAAATTGAGTCTAGCTCTTCAGGGTAAAAAAATTTGAAATTTCGACCACTGAAATGATATTTTCACTTTTCTCATTGCTCAGGGGCAACATTCAAATATAAGTGGTGTTTTAAGTAATGAGAGGCTGACACCCTCCTAACACAAGAATATGGGCTTCTGAATCTCATTCCGGGGGGCCGTGTCCAGGGGGTGGTCGAGTCTTACAGAGCAGGTCTCTTAAACATTAGAACTACGTTATTTGCTGTTAATGGATCTCAGCTAGGTGGCCATGATAGTTCTCTTCTGCGGCCTAATCCCATTTCAATGTTTTGATATTATCGTGCGATTATTTTCCATTCCACTCGTATCTGACCTTTGACAAACGTTCGAGGGGGCGGAGAAGGGAAGAGGCCGGGAGGAGGCGGTAGATCAACTGTCCTCCTCCCCCCTTCCTTCCCCCTTCCTCTCTCCCAGACAATCAATAGCTCGCTAACCAGCACATCTCATTTGCTGAGCATTTCAAACGCACGATATAGAAATTCATTTTCATGCAATAGACATGACCGTAATATAATACAAATATGCACTCACAGCGCAATCCACCAGTCGTGAAAAGCTATGCTCAGTAGGCAGGTGAATTTGTAGTTTGGAGGTAGTAGTAGATACGGCAGGAATGAAGCGATGGCGGGAAAGCACAGTAGCGAGCACGGAACGGAAATGCGTATGAGCATCTAAAAAATAATCTTGTTTTGATATGTAATCTTGCATTTATTTTCCTCAAATCTCACCGACATGAGCGCAACATTCTCCCTTAGTTGGTAGATTCGGGAAAGGTGGTATTGTCGACTCTTCGGTGCCACGCGGGTCAGGGCAACGCTCAATTGTCGGAGGCTGTATCGCCAGATGCCAATTACCACCTGAAACAACGTGTGACTGCGCCTGTTGATAATATAAACAATCAAGCTAAAGAATAAAGGAAACTGTTCTTAAAACCATACTTTTTTAAACATAGTTTCAGAACAGATTTTATTTCGCCGTTTCCCGACTATTTGCAAACTATAAATTTACCAGTGTCGACGAAAACGCCAAGAACGCGGTTACCGCTGCGAACAACTCATGGGCGGTACGAACTGAAGCAAATTTAAATAATGGGTTCAATATCAAACCGTGGGTACACCCACCGACCAAGTAAATTTCAGACAAAATATGTAAAATTTTCACGTAATCTAACTCACACGCGGAAAAGTCATCGACGGGGAATGTGAGGGAAAAGGCCGTGTGAAGGGCACATATTTCAATGAAAGCCATCCCGATAATGAAAGCCACAAGTGTGCTCGGACCCTGTCGCTCGTACCTGAACTATTATTTTTTTAGAAACGCACATTTCAGAATTATGAGAAAATTCGTACAACGTTTGAAGCACTTACCAACGCCAACATATTGTCGCGGTTAATCGATCACATGCGATTGTAACGAATCTAAAGTGATATTTTCAACTACTAAATATTTGTGATTAAACTCTAACGAATAAGAGATGAATGTGTACGTTTCACGTCGAATGAAGGATACAATGGTGAGAAAAAGCACGTTTTCTAAAAATTTGACAGGTCATGACAGGTTCACGTCTAACAAGCACCGTTCGAGGCCAAGTCTCCGTATTGCGAGTATAGCAGTATTAGACGAGAAACGGAACCGGAGATGGCTCGAAAAACGCACAATATGATAAGTAGACGAATCTGTGCCTTTATGGTAATCACGCAATGCATATAGGCTCACATTTCTATGCAATGGTACTGCTTTCCAGACAACCATTGTGGTGAAAGGAGTTAGTAGGATTGACAAGAGAATGAACATGATCTAAGAAAAATATCGATTAAAGAATCCGAAATTGCAAACCTCAGTTCCGTGAATAATCTCGAAAAGTGGCTGATATTCAGAGGTGAAAGTCGAGTCGAAGTATACTGCTAATTTCACGTTACCATTCATATTCAGTAGTGGAAGCTAAGACAACCGTGAATGTTGTCGAATGAGCAGCTCTGTTCATAGGCAAAACAAATTGTCGACTAATGCGGCCGAAAACACCTGTTGCTCTCACCTGTGTGTGCCCACTCTCTGTCAATGATTTGGTGTGAATATCATGTGATAATTTCATTTTTATCAATATCGTAAAAACTGTGTTTTTAGACAAATTTATTCGTAATTTCGTTATGCGCGAAACTATTCATGGAGTACGAATTAAATATTGACTACTGCACTCTGCCTGTGAATTCTGATTGCACTGTTGACGGAGGCGCGGAGGGTAAGGGCTGAATCCTATTGCTTCTGCACGATACAAACTGAAAACACAACTGAGAATCAATAGTGAATCAATGATTCAATCAATTCCAAACCTTGAAAAATGTGTTTCGGAACGCTGGCGTAGTAAGCACGACTGCAGCTGAGTGTGTACTTGCGTGAAATGAGATAATAAGAATGAGAAAATCTGTCGAATTTATTGCTGAAAAACACTGATGCTAGAGATGGAAATATAAGACGACCCGATAAGTAGGGTACGCGTGCGCGAAGGCGTGATAGGGAGGGATTACAATGCAAAATGCGCGCTCGTTTCTCATTTCTTTCTTGAAAAACGGTCAGTATTGGTATTCCCTATCTCGCATCCCCTTTCTTGTTCATTCGATATAAAACTCACGGAATTCATTCATTATTTCTGGAGCAAGTTTGGTGAAGATAAGATTCACAACTAAGAGACAGTCGAATGGAAGAACAATGAGCACTATAGGGATGAGTGCCTATTTTATTAAAATGTTTATTTACATTTTTCAAAAATGTTCATTCAAAATTTGCACACCTGAATGATCAAAGACCTCGTAAGAATTCGGTGTAGAGCCTGCGTTTTCTGGCTGATATGCTTCACTTCATCCAGAATCCGCAACGTGTGTCGAGCAATCTGCATAGAAATTTTTTTTTAATCTGCATAGAAAAATTGTAATAGACTGATCAAACTTACGGCTATTATAAATATTACAGTGAATAGGATAATAGCAGCGCAGAGAAATGAGTATAAAAAGCCGCGTTCCATTTGGAAGCAATCAGTTTGAGCAAGAACCGATTCATCCCAATCAGCACCGAATCGCTACAAGTTATCACTTTTTATGTTAAAAAAGTTTGTAAATTTTTAGTATAAATAAATGTTTACTGTAAAATAGTGAAATATTGCAAAATATCACCTCGTTGTAAACTGGATGATCACGGGCGGCGACCCTTAGTACCTGAAAAAAACCACCATTACTAAAAATAACAAAGTGAAATTTACTTGGAAAGATGCCCCAAGCGAGAGGTAAGGAATGGAAAGTGAGACGAGAAACGTGATTTGTTTCGCGGAAGAGAATTTGAAGCGGGATTGAGGTGGCAATATGGCCTGCAGTTCAACGTTTTATAAGTACAAATTTTTTAAAATTAATTGTGCATCATTTTTTAAATGTTATTTTTATATAAATGAGTTGTTACCTGGTGTCGATAAATAAACAGTGCAAAATACAGCAATCCTACCATAGCGAAGGCTGATTGTAGTATACTCTGACAAATAATTTCAGTTAAGTAAATTTTAAAAAATATCCCGAGATTAAACGATATTTCAATCCGGTTTAAATTTTCACGTTTTGTTATTTCTAACGACAAAGGTTCCTCATAATAAAAGTTTTCTTTGAACAAACACACTGGCTCATTTATTCGCGCCTCTCACGCCTCTCCTACCTGTCTTTTTTCTTTAGTGTCTTTAAATTTTTTTGCATTTATTCGGAGATACCTAACTGAATTATATACAGAAAAAAGGTTAGGTTGTCAACTCACAGCGCAAGCCCCAGGGCGAATAGGAACAATCTCGAGGAGCGGCGCCCGACGATAAATACATATTAGCGGAAGAAGAAATGCGGGATCGAAGATCCATTGCAGAAATAAATCGATCAGAAAGGATAAAATCTGAACGGATGATACATATGTTTCAAGTATTAAAAGTGGTGGATGCTGGTTTTTTTAATATGTGCTCACCACGAGCATAACGAGTAGGTTCGAATACACTCGAGTCACCGTCGGCGACGATTTCACAATGAACACGCAGGCGACGGTCGTAACAATGGATATCGCATATAATTTTGCTTTATTATATTTGAAAATGATGGTACAGTGAAATTTAGGCCCTCACCATCATGGTATGTCTGATGACAATGAAAGCTGCTGGCGTCTCCTTCGGATGAACGCACAACATCTATCGCATTTTTAGAATTTCTAAAATAAAGGAAGTTCGAAGAGCGGAAGGCCTTGCAAAGTGAAGTTGGTTGAAAGGGGGCGACTCAATTCACCTGCTATGTTTCGTGTCACGCGAATTTCTAAGTGGATCTATGTTCTATGTTTCAGATCTATGTTTCCTAGAGTCTTCACATGGAGTATATTTTCGTTGCAAAGAACAATCTGATAAAACATTCGTTTCAGACAAGATTTTTTTCTTTTTTTTTCGAGTTCTACGTAAAAAGTTAACCCTAGGGCATTTTTTCCAGAATTTTTCATTTTTCACTGTACGGTTATGGGGCGAAATCGCTTAGTTCTCTCAGATAGTCTCTCATATCGACATCGCAACCTTTCCTTGTGAGAGGGCAATGATGAAGGGGTGTGCCTAAAGTACGGGCACGGCCCACGGGTACGGCCCTACGGCCCCCTATGCCTAAAGTACGGCCCTACGGCCCTACGGCCCATAATAAAAATTTTTTTCCTTATATCATTTCCACGCTGTTAGATGATTTCTATCACCTACTTTGAATGCTTGGAGTGTAAGATATGGGCACGGCACAAGGCCCGTATGGCCTAAAGTACGGCCTTACGGCCCTACGGCCCCCAAGTTAATTTTGTGTTCCCGATCTCATTCCCACGCTGTAATATCGTTCCTGACACCTATTTGGAATACTGGGAGCGTAAGGCACGCGTACGGCCCATGGGTACCGCCCTACGGCCCGTAAGGCCTAAAGTACGGCACTACGGCCCTACGGCCCCCAAGTTAATTTTGTGTTCCCGATCTCATTCCCACGCTGTAATATCGTTCCTGACACCTATTTATAATACTGGGAGCGTAAGGAACGCGTACGGCCCATGGGTACCGCCCTACGGCCCGTAAGGCCTAAAGTACGGCCCTACGGCCCTACGGCCCTTAACAAAAAAAATTTCCTCATATCAATCCCACGCTGTTATATCAATCCTAGCATGCATTAGGAATGGTAGGAGCGTACCACAAGGGTGCGGCCCACGGGTACTGCTCTACGGCCCGTATGGCCTAAAGTACGGCCCTACGGCCCTACGGCCCCAAGTGATTATTATGTTCCCGATATCATTCCCACGTTGAAATATCATTCCTAGCATTCATTTGGAATGCTTGGAATGTATGGTACAAGTACGGCCCATGGCTTCGGCCCGTATGGCCTAAAGTACGGCCCTAAGGCCATCAAGTGATGTTTATGTTCCCGAGTAGGGTTCTCTTATTGGAAAATTTTCCGGAATTCGAATAACTAGAACAAAGGATTTTCCCTCCCTCTCATTTTCCAATAACGATCTCGAACGCGGCGTTCGATTTTCCAATAGTTATTGGAATTCCAATAACGAATGATCGGTCAATTCGAGAGAAAAATCCTTTATTCTCCTTTTTGGAATTCCAATAACTATTGGATTTAGAATAAGAATCATTTTCCCATAAGAGACCGCGTTGTTCTCTCGCACTATTGGAAATGAGTCGGAGAGGGGTCCATTTTCCAATAGCGATTCATTTTCCAATAAGAGACTATACCCGAGTCATTCCCACGCTGAAATAACGTCGCAACGGCCCACACATGAGTCCATAATGGCTCTACAACCCAGATTAAATTACTAGGGTCCTGACACCAACGGTATGGCCCAAACATGAGTCTATCACAGCTCTACAGCACAGAATAAATTTCTACGGCCCGGAGACCATCGCTAAGTCGAGACCAAAATTCTAAATTCTCTATCGTTGTCTAAGATCCACAGAAATGTTTTTTTGTATCCCTCTCTGGTAGCCTACGGCCCTCAGAAAATTTCTGCAGTCTATTTCTGCAGTCGTAGTTTACGGTCCGTAGAAAAAAATTCTGCAGCTCCCTATCGAAGCCAACAAAATCTATGTTGCCATCAATCGTAGTCTACAACCTACAGAAAAAAATCCCGCATTATTCCGAGGGCTGTAGACTACGAGAGAAGGCTGTGGGTATTTTCTGAGAGGCTAAAGACTACAATAAAAAAAAACTTTTAAAAACACTGCTGCATTGATAAGAAGCAGAATGATCCTTAGAACGAGTCTCTAGCATGTCCAGGAGCGGGGCTATGAAAATTCGACCCTTGATATAATAAAAAATTCTGCAGCCGCTGCAGCAAGAGGAAACAACTTGGAAGTTTTTTTCTGGGTTACCCTCGATCGTCTATGTCTAAATAAATTGAAGAGTTAGAACAATTCCACCAAAGAATAATTATTTTTCGAAAAAGTACCCTTCGATTGCGTCATCACTATGCAATGATATAGATTTTTGTATTTCTTTTTTATGTGGGAAATATTGTCCTACACACTTTCCAGGTAATGCCCGAAATACAAATTGATTGCTTTCTTGGCTCAAAAGGTATGAAACTGTGAAAAAGTGTAGCGTTCTGTCTTAGCCTACGGCCCTCAGAAAATTTCTGGAGCCTCTATCACAGTCAACGGCCATCAAAAAATCTCTGGAGCCATCTACCGTAATATTCGGACATCGGAAAAAATTTTAAGCCTAGTATATAGCCCCTCAGAAAATATCAGCAGCCTTCTTTCGTAGTCTACAGCCCTCGGAATAATGCATGAATTTTTCTGTAGGTTGTAGACTACGATTGATGGCAACATAGATTTTCTTGGCTTCGATAGGGAGCTGCAGAATTTTTTTCTACGGACCGTAAACTACGATAGTAGGCTGCGGAAATTTTCTGAGGGCCGTAGGCTACCATGGAGGGATACAAAAACATTTCTGTGGATCTAAGACAACGATAGAGAATTTAGAATTTTCGTCTCGACTTAGCGATGGTCTCCGGGCCGTAGAAATTTATTCTGTGCTGTAGAGCTATGATAGACTCATGTTTGGGCCATACCGTTGGTGTCAGGACCCTAGTAATTTAATCTGGGTTGTAGAGCCATTATGGACTCATGTGTGGGCCGTTGCGATGCTGTCAGGGCCGTAGAAATTTATTCTGGGCTGTAGAGCCATTATGGACTCATTTGTGGGCCGTTGCGACGTTATTTCAGCGTGGGAATGACTCGGGTATAGTCTCTTATTGGAAAATGAATCGCTATTGGAAAATGGACAGCTCTCCGACTCATTTCCAATAGTGCGAGAGAACAACGCGGTCTCTTATGGGAAAATGATTCTTATTCTAAATCTAGGGGCCACAACGTCGATGGCCCATTTTAAAGCAAGGGGTCAAAAGTATGTTCAAGTTATCCCTCATGGACCCTATAACATCATGCTTTTTGCCTTTTGTTGATATCTTGTCTCTGCACCGCGCTAGAGCCCGAGAAGTACGCGCTCAGCTCACTGGGGAAGAGAGGGGAAAGGCGAGACGAGAGGGAAGGGGGCGGAGCCTAATTTGCGTGTGTCTCTTTCCCTCTCCCCGCCCTCTCGCTCGCCTCTCTCCCGCGCTTCTGCTAACAAAAGTCACAAGCTTTTGAAGCATGGTAAAAATCTAATTTTTTCTCTAAAAATCCTAAAATATTCGAATTAGTCAGATAATTACTGTTCGAAAGAAATTTTCACATAGGAACCCACTGAAACAGGCTATTCCCTTCTTTTAATCCCAATTTTGATACACTCAATGTAAATTTTCATCTTTTGAACAGTGCTCGATCGATAGGTGAAGGTAATAGCTATCCGTGGCAATTTAAAATGAATGGTTTGGTTTAGAATGAACCTTGTGACTTTGTTTTCTCGCTTTTTCGCAGAATCGTGTCAGACGAAAGTGGGCGGAGCTTGTGGGGCCTATCTAAATCCAATAGTTATTGGAATTCCAAAAAGGAGAATAAAGGATTTTTCTCTCGAATTGACCGATCATTCGTTATTGGAATTCCAATAACTATTGGAAAATCGAACGCCGCGTTCGAGATCGTTATTGGAAAATGAGAGGGAGGGAAAATCCTTTGTTCTAGTTATTCGAATTCCGGAAAATTTTCCAATAAGAGAACCCTACTCGGGAACATAAACATCACTTGATGGCCTTAGGGCCGTACTTTAGGCCATACGGGCCGAAGCCATGGGCCGTACTTGTACCATACATTCCAAGCATTCCAAATGAATGCTAGGAATGATATTTCAACGTGGGAATGATATCGGGAACATAATAATCACTTGGGGCCGTAGGGCCGTAGGGCCGTACTTTAGGCCATACGGGCCGTAGAGCAGTACCCGTGGGCCGCACCCTTGTGGTACGCTCCTACCATTCCTAATGCATGCTAGGATTGATATAACAGCGTGGGATTGATATGAGGAAATTTTTTTTGTTAAGGGCCGTAGGGCCGTAGGGCCGTACTTTAGGCCTTACGGGCCGTAGGGCGGTACCCATGGGCCGTACGCGTTCCTTACGCTCCCAGTATTATAAATAGGTGTCAGGAACGATATTACAGCGTGGGAATGAGATCGGGAACACAAAATTAACTTGGGGGCCGTAGGGCCGTAGGGCCGTACTTTAGGCATAGGGGGCCGTAGGGCCGTACCCGTGGGCCGTGCCCGTACTTTAGGCACACCCATGATGAAGACTATTTATTGTGGACACAAATTATGCTGGACTGTACATGATCGTTGATTTCGATCACCTTCTATCTGGAGGCGGTGAATCCGCTGATCTACATGCATGCATTCCAGACACTACGATTACTGACAAGTTACGGAATAAATTGTAAATAAAGAGAAAACGAAGTACTTTCAAAGATGAATTTTAATAGCATTATTCACGCGGAACACAAGTAGAAAGGCATCGTTCAAAAAAAATTGAAATATTCTAAACACTTTATCATTCAATGAACCTGATTCTCGATGAAACAGATGAACAATTACGAACATAAGTAGAGCACCTTTTGCACGCTGGGCGCGGAAGATCGTAGCATCGAATTGAGAGAATATTGCCACTTCTCCGCAAACGTCGCACGCGTTCTCTCTGAGAATATGATATTGTGCAAATTTTATAAAAAGGTTAAACAAATTACGTCTTTTGGCTTCATTTTCCTTGTCCAGTTATCCTTACGGAGTCTTGACTAGGATTACGAGGTGATGCGAGTAAAACATGAATATCGAGCTGGTATAGGCAGCTGAAATAAATGCAAGATCGAGTAAAAGCATACAAATAATGTACAAAAGCGTCATTTTTTTAGCATGAATAAATTGACGACAATAGCGGAATACTGCGCAAAGGGAGAGCCTATCAATCGATGGAACGACACACAATCCCAGAAGAAAAATGCGAGTTAGTGTGGCGAAAGAGGAGATGGAGAGAAAGAGAGTGTGAAGCGAGAGACTGCTATACGGGAAGAGACGAGCAGAGAAGGAGAGAATGACCCGTGTCCACTCCATATTTCTCCTCCCTTACCTCTTCTCCCAAATTCCACTCGCTTCCATCCCTCGATTCATGTTTTCCCTCGATATATTAGATTCCTGTCATACAATTCCTTTAAAAAAATCCATTTCAGCTGTCTACTCCAGCACAAATTTCGATGAATCTCGTGGAATATCATCGAAATTGATTAATTCCCCCCCCCCCCTCATAAGTAAGTAATTTTCAGAATTTTAGCAACAATTTCATCGAATTTTGCAGATGATCGCGAAGCAAAAACGAAGACTTCCAGATGTTGGTCAGATGTTCTCCACAGTTAACCTGCGCTCAGATCAAGCTGGTCAGTTAATACTTCTCTTGTGATGATTCGAGCCGAACGAATACCTATTCCTAGTCCAGACTTGAGCCCACAAATGAACACTACTTCAGGATGTTACAACTTCAAGAAACAGATCAATTCCGAAGCGATAACGCTGGTCAGTTTCACTCAAATTTGTAATGCAGGAATGAGCGGGAGGATTTTGCCCTCCTCAACTGGCGTGATCTGATGTTCCATCATAATTGCAGGATAATACTGCTTGAGAATGAAGCCCTGGTCGTCGCCATCATATTTTGAAACCTCCTTGGGCAAAAAACTATCGTGCAAATGCCGGTAAATGAGGAAGAGATTTGAAGAATGAATAAACTGCTTTCCACAAAACATTGTTGTTCTGGAATACAAAGTCACTTTCAACAATACGAGAGATAAAAAAATGGATAATATGAGATTCTTCGGTTAGGTTCGTCGCAAAATTGATAAGGGTGATTCATAATTGATAGGCAAGCGTCTCGGATTCCAAGGGCAATCGATGGAAGAGCGTACGGAGGGAATAATTGTCTGACTCTTTCATCGGTCAAGGCAGCGAATGATCATGGGAAAGTGAGACAATGAGCTGATATCTACTCAGAGAAGGGATGAGATAAGGAAGTATTTGGCGGGAAAGGGGGAATGGACCGTGATACGACTCTGGTGTGAGCACCCAACTTGGATCCAAGCAAAAAAGGGTTTCCAAGTTGGATCCAAGCAAAAGCCCAAGTTGGAATCAAGTTGATTCCTACCCGTCGCGTCTAGCACACGTCTCGCTTATAAGGTCTCGTTTTTTCGCCCTTTCTGACTGCCTTCGGGCACGAGTGCGATTGACTGTCTACGGTCCCCAGTAGGACCATATTTTGGATGTGACCGGCCCGACATGGTCTAACCGTTCGGGGCCTTTGGTTACTGTATGAGGTTACTGTACCTCATCAATCAATAAAAATAAGTCTCAAAGCCCCGTTTCCAAGTTGGATCCAAGTAAAAATCCAAGTTGGGTCCAAGCAAAAATCCAAGTTGCCCCCAGGCCTGGACGCAACTTGGAAATTTGCTTGGACCCAACTTGGATTCGCACACCAGAGGAGAGACAACGGATCGGGAAGAGACGGGGCAGAGAAGAAGAGACACGCCGCGTAGTGTCCACTATACGATTCCCTCCTCTTTGGTTACTCCCCTCCTTGCAATGCAATTTTAATTGTTTGAAAACCCGTGATTTGTGAAAATGATGGCCACGTGTGTTTATGTACCTTATTTATCTATTTTTAGCTGTCTACTCCGGCTCTTCTGATGAATTTCAAGAAACAATAATGACATTCAAGATCGAGGTTGCGCTAAACAACACAGAACGTTGGTTAATTTTTTTGCCCCTCTCTCGTTTTAATCCTTTGCTATTGCAGATCATTTATGTTAAATGAAAAAAACAACAATTTATGACTGGATAAATTAGCGGGCAGCAGTATCCGTAGCGACAATGCAGGTCTGTTGTACCTCGTTATCTCTTTTTAATTTCCGTTTGTTCCCTATCTTGACTTTTATTGCATCAGATACTTCGATTTACCTTCGACTTACATTCGATTTTTGGCTCCCAAGCTAAATTCCATAATGATTTCTAAAATATTCAGGTTATTACTTCATCCGGATCTCCTCTACCACACAATGTGTGGATTCAATCATGAGTCGTAGGAAAGAAGTGGCCAATGGAAGATGCTGATAGTAATATAATAAAAAAAATGTAGAAAATAATAAAGATGTGAATTTTCTGTGTGTGTTCATTGTTGTACGGTATGCAGACGGTATCATGCAGATTTGAGGAGCGTTTGCACAAAGAATTACTCTCGTTCACTTGAGCCATTCCCATCGAACGAAATTCGGCAGGGCTATTCTCAGTCGATCGAAGGACACTCAGATATGCGGAGATAGCATGGGAATCGAAGAGTGTGACGAGGCGACGAGAGCGACTAGAGAGTGCACATCGGGAAGAGAAGAGAAGAAATGAAGGGATTCAACGTGGCAAATGAGAGATAGCACTTGAAAGGTGGAGGAAAGGGGTAAAAAGGAATGGAGTGTTTGTCTCGAAAAAAAGGACAGAGAGAAAAAGATCCACGCTCTTGTCGCTATGCGTTTCTCCTTTCCTTTCCCTATACTGAACATTCATCGAATTTCTCTTTTATTTTCGTAATACTTCAGTACATTTGTGATTGTTATTCTATTACAGCTGCCTACTCCAGCTCATTGTTCGTTGAGGATGAAAAATGCAATTGCCACGCTCAAGGTTAAATTTACGTTAAAATGCGGGTGTTCACCACGATATTTGCAGACATGGAACAAGACTTTGAAGAGTTCAAATTTTGCATTAGGATGGACTCTGAAGCACCGTTAAGATCTGACCAGGCTGGTGAGATTTCTTTATTCGGAAAGGGGGGCCAGGAGCGTGTATCCCGCACTCTTGACGTGGCAATTATATTTACAATATATAAATTATATGTTTCCCCTCGTCCTCTATCCCTCACTGGAAATTCCTGACAAGCTTGACGTTTCCAAGGCCTAGAATGATTCATTCCAGGGTGTTACCGCTCGAAGGCGAGAATGGGCACATCTTCAATAACTCTGCTGCAACGGGAATATCAGAGGAAATCCGCCAATTGATAAATAATATTGTTAACGAAGTTTGCTGTGCATTTCACAAATGGTATTCCTAAAAAAACAAACAAAAAACAGACTGAACGCAGAAATGAACAAAAAATTTCAACGAGAATATTATCGATGCGGGATAAATAATGAATTTGAGCCGTATTCTTCGACACCGAGCAGGCTCGTTCACATTCCTTGACTCTGTAGATTGTTCTGGAGGACGATATCGCAGGCGGCTTTGAACACGAATTCCACGTTCTTCGTGTCCGTTGCGCAAGTGTAATGGGAATAGATGGCCCGTTTGACGTCTTTCTTTGATTTGCGCTGCAAATTTGTAGATTGCAATAAGCAAGTTGTTGGTGATCGAAATGATCGCTTCCTCATTTCTGTTGCTTACCTTGAGAAAATGCTCCTTGATAAACTCAGATGCTTCTGCAGTAGTTGAGCCTTCTGAAAGGTAGAACATTTTGGAATATTGAATGCGAAACTTACCATAATTTTTGAAGTATTTATTGAGCGGCGTAATGGGCACTTTCTTCTCGAATAGGTCTTTCTGGAATGTGAAAATTCATAATTTTCAAGTTATTTTTCGAACTACCTTGTTCAGAAATAGTATGAACGATGCGGACGAAAGGAAGCTGCTTCTCAACATTTCACCAAAGAGCTGGACCGAATCCCTGAGTCGGTTCGGAAGATGCTAAATAATTTCATCAAATGTTACACTTGTACTCTCACTAACCACTTTCTTGGCCGCAAGGGGAATGATATCGTCATGAAGCACGGGTGTGATCATTGTGTCCGCCTCGTCGAGGGACTGGAAAATAGATTACTCTCTCTACATTCTGTTCACTCTCTTCAAGATCTAGCAGGTGATGGGGTGCGTGAAAGGAAGAGAAACAACGTAGTTCATATTCTGATCTCTACTGGAAAACACCACCTATACTTTGACTCGACCGGAATTACCAATGGGAAAAAAGAACGAGCAATAATGTCAATGTCAAATGTCAATAATGTCAAATGCATTAGCGCGTCTGATGTGCCACCTCCTCACCCCTCCCTATAATAATACACAAAAAACAAACGAATATCACGACATCAGAAAGATCCCACTTTTGAACGGTTGTAATAAAAAACAAACATGAGCGAGTAAAATACAATTAAATATCTTCACCTGATCATACGCTGCCATTGACACTACGAACAGCACTGCAGTCACTCCGTCAAAACAGTGGATCCACTTCTTGCGGTAAGTCCTCTGACCACCAACGTCGATTAGTCTACAAGAGTGTACTCAGGACATTTTCGGCTGAAAAAAAGGTTAGACGAGAGCATGTGCAAACGCAAAAGATCTAACCGTATGCTGCTACTCGAAAACGAAAAATTGATCTCGTTCACGCTCGTGGTCGGAATTCGCAAGTGCAGAATATCCTCAGCCGTTGGAATGTGATTGGGCGACAGAAGCTCAGTAAGCTTTGGAAGATAGCTTAATTTTTTGTGTTAAATCTGTTTTTGATACACATGAACATTGGTGTGATTAGGCATCTAATTTGGTTTGTTTTCCGAATGAAGTCTAGAGAACTATTCGGATGAACAAACTCGACTCACTAATGAGCATTGTCGGGCAGTGACGCATAGTTCGGGTAGAGCTCCATAAACGTGCGCACGCACTGTATCAAATATAATATAAATTAGATTTTAGCATGTTATCAAGGTTTGTGGATAACATAAGTCGTGTATCACGAGAAAATGTAGCAAAATTTGCCACTCTGGAACAATTTACAAAAAGTTCGAAAAAAAAGGTTCACATTCAAGTCAAGGAAATTCAGCAGAACTCCTTCTTCATCTTCTTCATTAATACTGCGATACCACGAAGTACCCTCGGTCAATTGACAAATGATTTTCTAAAAGTATATTTGTGATCTACTTATTTTTGAAATCAACCTCTTCATCTTCATCGGTTGTCATACTGCACTCTTGGATTCCCAACGATATTTCGTGAAATATCTAGAAAGGTAAATTTACTGAGACTCTCTGTTAAAAAAACTAGTGAGCATACCTGAAACACATTGTATCGCAGGTTTTTGTGAAAACTACGCGTTTCGTGTTCACTGAAGCCGGTCATGTGAAGAATTCTAAAATAGAAAGCAAAGATTTTCGGTAAACAGTGTCATTCAACCTCATTTGCTTCAGAATTGTCGATTTTCCTGCATCAGCGCCACATGAAATGCTCATTATTAGGAAAACTGCTTGAAATTGCAAACGAGTACCGAGAAGTAGAATCTTCACCCTTGTCATGTCCTCGTGTTTCTCCTTCTTTAGAAGATTATCGATGCTGGTGGATATAGCAACTTGCTCTCTGATCGTAGTAGCTCTGGCAATCGAAGTTATATTTTCGAAATAAAGAGCAAAAAAAGAAAAAAAGAAGAATTTTTAAATACTAACACTGCAATTGTGGGCGAGTTAGACATCGCGTCGGTAACTGAAGAAAGTTGCATAACGACGGCTAGAACAAAAAAAAGGATTTGCGAAGGCTTACCTATTCTCGGATCTGGTCGACCATATTCAATTGCGCGATTGCGAGGTGTGCAAACAGCCTGACCCATATTGCTAAGCCTGCATCGAATGATTATTCGGGAATGTTTTGAATTTCCGGGATTGTTTTGACAGCGCGAACAAGGTGAAATAATGAGCACATAAAATGTGAGAAATAACGAGAAGATCGATTCGTCAGGGGAGTCGATTCAGTCATCATGAGAATATCTGAAAGGTAAATGATGACAATTAGGCCGCCTGCCCTTTGTGCTTAACGAATAACACTGCGCATCAAACATCAAGGTGCGACTTTTGACCATGATGGTTGATTTTTCACATGGTCAGAGCTCGAAAATTCGAAGAATCTTCGCTTCATCCCCCGCAAATAAACCTGTATTTCGAATCGTGGCTTCTATAAGTTCCGAGTAATGACAGATAAATGAGAGTTTGAGGGAATTAGTAAGACAACTAAATTGAGATCGGATATTTGGGTACAGTAATTATTGCCCTGAGAAATTCATGGTTTGTGGTTGATTTAGTTTATTCACAATAAGAGGCAAATGAGTTTCGTAGAATAAACTCGATCCCTTGAGATCGTTTTTGTGCTGTGATATACCACTGATATCCATTACAACTGGGGAATCTCGAAATTTTTCTAGTCATCAAAAGGTGGCTGAATTTATCGAATTATCCGCTGAATGTTTGTTCTCGGATTTAAGCCTTTTATGAATTTGCTCTGGTCGCTTCATATAATTCATCCATTTTGAATGACCTTGCATATATGTTCTCTTTTTTCCATCATCTATTTTCGGAAAAGATCTCCACAATACAAACGTCTGCATCGGTTCCACCGGAGAACCAATTGCCTACATTCCCTGATATTGAGACTTGATTCGCCAATTTTCTTCTGTATTTACTAACTATATCTAGCACTAACCGTTAAAAAATTGTGTTCCCAGATAAGCAATGTGTTTCACCTTCCTTGATAAGATCAGCTTATGCGTTTATTCGATTTCGGGAATTAGCGGAACGATCGGAAATATCGCTTTACTTGCCGCAATCAAGTATCGCTCTCCACCATCTTGGAAGTGGGTTTTCATAATAGGGCTTAGGTCGAAACAAGTCCTTTGTAGGTCCTACACAATCTTACTGGCAAATTTTGCAATTATCGACCTGGCCGCATGCACTTCTAGCTTGCTGTCAATGGAACGGTATGTCATTACAACGAGAGTGGAGAATATCGCTATCCCCAATCATCATATGGGAATATGGGAATAATCCGAAAGACATGCTTCAGTTTCGTTCCTTTCAAAACCGTCACAGCGAGTGTTTACCTCGGACCATGCACATTACTCTCCGGTTTTGTTTGTCATATTCTGCATTGTAAGGATCATCAAACATATTTGGTGAAATGCAATGTTGTAGCAATCATGATTCATACGTTGACTCAATCGTTATTCTTCATCGCAATATCCTTTGCCTACCGACTATACGTAATCTACAGGCTAGTCGTTCTTCTGTTTTTGATTCATTATAGTCAGGCCTATGCTTTGCACAGATTGCCACTGTGAATCATGCCTTATGCCAGTACAAAAATATTATTACGCTGCAAAATCAATCTCTTATCACATAGATAGAATATGTAGATGAACGAAAGATCGATCATTCAGACCATGCCCAAGTCGCCGGAAAATGATCGTGTTTTGCATTGCCGTTTATCTGCCAACAGTCTCGGTGCTGGTATGATACGTATTTTCGAAATCCGACTCTAAAAAATCGTGTTTAGATTACGACATTCTACACAACCGACTCGCCAGACGAAGTCAGGTCTGCACTTAAACTTTTCCATCCCAATCATGATCAATTCGACGGATATGTGATCGAAGGTTGGATTCATTTCGGAGCGACTTTATGTTTCAACAACACTCATCAGAGAATATTTCGTTGAGGTCATGTTGATCTCCACATTCGATGGGCTTCAGTTTTTGTCCAAATTTATACATTCACTCCGATAATTCCGCTTTGCTTGATAGTCTTCTATATAAGACACAAGGTGCGCTTCTACGATTTAATTTTTTTCTGAATAGAATGGTTTAATCCTTAGAAATAACGACTTATTTTTAGATTCTCAAAGCATTGCAAGCGAATGAATTTATGATGAGCAAACATACCAAAGCAATGCACGCGATTCTCGTGAAAGTAAGAATTTTGTCGAATTAAATTATGCATTTTTTCAAAACATTTTTTTTCACTATAGGTGCTCACTCTTCAAGCCTCGCTGCCCATTCTCTTCTTCTGTTCTGTAATCTACATTATCCTCGTGAAACGGGAAATTGTTGACTGTCCAGTGATTGAATATGCGATCTTTTGGGTAAAGTTTACTTCTCTGTTTTTGACTCCTCCGCAAAATTCAGAACCTATCCTACATGCCGGCACTGGCTCCGCTGATCACTATTTACAATATCACGCCCTACAGAGAGTAAATTTCTGATCTTATATTTTGTTAGGAAAAATATGTATTTTAGATTTGTTCTTTGCCGAAAATGCACTTCATTGATCAAGATCGCCAAATTGAATAACAGTATGACAAATATTGGTTCTAAATGACGTCTTGATTTCAATACCAAGATTAAATGACACTGACTTTCGTATTGTTTTACGTAATTGTATTATAGTTGAATATGTTGTCATTTTGTGCTCTATTATACACTACCCACACACCACACTTCTAATGTTATCTTGCAGGCCCAAAGCCAATGTATAAAACGCTCTGTATTTTCTTCCAGACAACAGGCCAGAATAATGGCAAAATTATCTCGATAAATAATTCTTCTTTGCATTTACTTCGTGAAATTTTGAGTTCTGACAACCCTGTAATGGCGTATTATTTTAGCACTATTCAGAGCATTCCTATTCTCGGCTTCGTCCTCTAAATGTGTGCATATTTTTCCCAGAATGGTTCTAAATGATCTCCAATGCGCTCACTCCTTATCAACAACACCTTTTAGCGCGCGCGCGTTCTTTGTTCAGTGAAAGCGACAAGTGTGCAATCAAGTGGGCACAGTACAATCGAACCCGTCCAATACTACCCCTGCACCCTACTCATTTCCCCCCTCTCTCTACTTCCTTCTCGAAAAAATCGGCAGGAGCGGGTTCCTGACCCCTCCATTGTTCATATCGGAATACTTCTCACTTTTTACTATAAAAGGCCGCGGCGGAACCCTGGCAATCACAACACTTTCGCTTTTCGTATTCGCTGATTTCACTGTCTACTTTTGATCATTGTAAATGCATGCTTTAATAATGTAATTAATTGAGCTAATTATCCTATTGTAATTACAGGGCAATGACAACCAGCTCGTCCGGGCACCACTTCGTGCTCGCCACGGCATCCGCCGGTATTGGTAAGTCGCTGTGATCTTTGATCTTTGATCTCCCAAGTTGATCTTTGATCTCTTGCAGCCGTCGTGCTCTTCCTCTCGCTCATCTCCCTTCTCTCCGTCATCGGCGACGTGAACAACATGCGCGCCGAGACGATGGACGAGATGGTCGATTTCAGGGTGCGTCTCCTTTTTCATCCTACTTCCTGGCTCATCGAATATCCCAAATTGGTTATTGCGAGATCAGAAACGATCGGTCTATCTTTCCAGCGTTTTTTATCTCGTTTTCTCTCGATAATGCTACCTATCTCTATATTAATAATGAATTCGCTCCAAGTTTTCTTTCAGCACCTGGCCGAGTCCACGTGGAAGTCCCTCACGCAGGACTCGATGTTCATCCTCGGCGTCCGTGCGACCAGAGGCTCCGGATACGCATCCGCTGTGAGTGCCAATAAATCTCTCCTGGTTTCCCCCTTTCAGAAATTGTCAGGGATCGCGTTTAGCGCAGATCAGGATAGTCGGGTCCATTCTGCTTGTGGAATTGTTCACCTTCCTGATCTAAATCCGAACTGTTACTTTCCATATTGATTCTCGACAAGCACGAGTTGTTCATATACGTCCAACCACATTTGGCCTTTCCTCGACCCGATAGCCATAGCCTAATTGTAGGGCGGCGGAGGAGGTGGCGGAGGTGGTGGATACTCCGGTGGCGCTGCTGCTGGTGGTGGTGGTGGAGGAGGAGGCGGGTACGCGTCAGGCGGCGGCGGCTGCAACTGTGCGGCTAAGGCCGCCGGTTGCCCGGCCGGCCCACCCGGACCTCCGGGATCCGCTGGAGAGGCTGGATGTGAGTCCTTCGTTCTCTTTCTGAATGCCATACAATTTGCATGGAGGCCGGTGAAGAATAGACGTTCATACATTGTCGAGGTCTATGCGCCTTCATAATTACATGAACCTAAACAAAACCATCCCCATTTCAGCTCCTGGTATGCCTGGCGCGCCCGGATCCGCCGGTATGTCTGGCATGGCCGCAGCGTTCCCCATGATGATGGAGTGCGTCAAGTGCCCGCCCGGTCCCGCCGGTCCGCCCGGACCCGACGGAGGGCCCGGCCCTGCCGGACCCGCTGGTGGCCCCGGACAGCCGGGCGCTGGAGGCGGAGGCTCCTCGCCCGGACCCCCCGGCCCGGCCGGAGACGCGGGACCCGACGGAAACCCAGGAGCGCCTGGTGCTCCCGGAGGCCCCGGCGCCGGAGGCATGATGATGATGTCGAACCCTGGTCCGGCCGGCCCGCCCGGTCCCGCCGGAGGCCCTGGACCCGCTGGAGCGAACGCATCTGGTGGTGGATCCGGACCCGCTGGACCCCCTGGACCGCCCGGACCTCCCGGACACGACGGAGCACCTGGTGCGCCCGGAGCTCCGGGAAGCGCAGGATCCGCTGGATCGCCCGGATCCGATGGAGCTTACTGCCCGTGTCCGGCGAGATCTGGAGCTGCGGCCGCAGGAGGAGGAGGAGGAGGAGGTATGGTATTTAGCACCACTGTTTTCAGCTTTCGGATCAATTTAGCAGTATTCGTGGAGACATGGACAAATTGTCAGCGAATACCTTGCGAAATATGCTCAACCGGCCTATCTCCAACTTACCGTAATCCTTTCCAGGATACTCTGGCGGAGGCGGAGGAGGTGGAGCCGCGGCTGCTGGAGGAGGAGGAGGAGGTACGGTGCCCTCACCCATCACAATTTCCTCCCTTCGATATTTCTTTGCACCATTGCAGTAGATACACGTAGCACCCAAGATACGGATGCTCATTAGCTAACGTATTCCACGTTTTCCTCCCTCAGGATACTCTGGAGGCGGAGGTGGAGGCGCCGCTGCTGGTGGCGGTGGAGGTGGAGGAGGAGGTGAGCGATATCAATCGATAAATTCATTTCTCGCCCTGGCCTACCGTATTCGTGACCTCGTTCCGTTCAGGATACGCCAAGGGCGGCGGAGGAGGTGGCGGCTACAGAAAGCGCACGGTCGGCGAGGCTGCTATCGTTGCTTAGAGGCGACATTCTTCTCCTTCTGCCAGCACATTGTAGCCATAGATGGACTCGAGACGATAAACGAGATTTTAGCAATCAATTGTTGATATTGCACAGGAGTTACACGACGATAATTGGTGAACCCTAGTAGCAATCCTTCGAGATGGCCCAATAAGCATTTCACATAATAACACATGTAGTGCGTTCCATATCATCGCCAATGACATCATCGATACCATAGCAAAGCGGGTGGACGGAGAAGGAAAAATATTAATAAAAAAGGTGCCATGTTGAGATGTAACTTTTTATCCGGAACAGCCTTTTTATAACTTTTCGAAACTATTCATTTCGAAACGCTCATTCTGGATTTTCATTCTCAGAATGATCGGTATAAAACAATTAATTTCAAAACGCTCATCTCGGAACTTTTTTTCTGGAACTTCCAGCCTGGAACTCATCGTTTGACAATTTTTTTCAGAATTTTTCGTTGAGATAAAATTGATAATATCTTTCTACATTGACCAACAAGGTTGGCAAAGCGATCCAATAGGGAAATACATCACATAGTAGACATATTGCTAATTTCGAATACGATGCGCTCATGATAACGTCGGAAAAGTGACGTTACATGAACACAAAAAAGTTCTTGTAAAAATACCAAAACAAAAGGTTCCGGGAAAAAAGTTCCGAGATGAGCGTTTTGAAATAAAGGATTACGACTCGTCGAGTTCCCTCCCTCTCATTCCGAGAAAAATATTCTCAATTTGCGGTTCCCGACCGATCCATTCCGAGACGAATGATCCAAAATGAAAGTTCTATTTTTCATTTTCCGAAATGAAAGGTTTTAGAAAAATAGTTACATCTCAACAGTGCACCATAAAAAAAGACAAATAGTGTCCGATCTTTGTAATTTGATTTACGGTAACGTTCATACAGAATGTTTTTTGGAGAGTGTAGCACTATCTCAGTTTTGACGAAAGTTTTGATTTCAGAGCACGTGAAAAATGGAGAGATTGGCATCCTCAGTTACAGCTGTTGCCCTTCGTCGATGATTTCTGAGTGAATGCTTCACCTGCTTGTTTTGACTGACAACATTTAAACTTTTGAGCTCTAAAATCGAATTTATTTTAATATATTTAAAAAAAAACAACATTTATACTTAATACGCTCATTCTATAACGGTAATTTTTGAAATGATGTTCGCTAGCAACCGATGTATTAAGGCTTACAATGTAAACATATTTTATACAGACAGGCAAAATCGAGAAATACAAAATATTAGTTTTGAACAATAGACATTTTAGATTGTAGTCCTGTCGAAGGGACTTTGCTTGTTTTAGGTGCAACTACTGCATGTGAGCCAATTCTGAAACATACATAATCATTTATAAGGAAATCATTTGAGTCAAAATTGTTCACCTCAAAAACGCTCGATAGCTCGGCGTCGTTAGAATCAGAATAAGAGTATGGGTTAATGAGTGACACATTTGCACACAAAGAAGCGCATTCGATATACCTTAAAAATAAAATTTTAACGAGCAATTGATGCACTTTTAACCTGGAGTGAAACACATTAGCACCACAGATGTAATGTATAATTGGAATGGCACGACTTGAACAAATATTGGAACTAAGAGCTGGAATATAACACTTTAACTTTCAAATAATCAGTTATTCTTGCTCACTTGTATTAGCAGCATATATGTGAGATTTTTCTGCATTTTTCTGGTTCTTTCGCTCATAGTTGAGGTCTGTATATAAAATAATAAAATTGAATGTTCGGACCTTATTTTTCAATAGAAAAACTTGCAGTTCCAGAAAGCATGTGAAATATTCGCGCTGTGTAGTACCCGCAGCCTCCAAGATAAATAATGAAACACTGCAATTAGATCATTTTAATTCAATTGAATGAAAGCTCAAGGGAGGATTATTTAAAAAAAAATACATATATATATAAATAATTACGGCCGCGACAAGTGCAGCGATGACAGGCAACATCCATGTGTATTGAGACCATGAATATGCTAAGCCGCTGCTAAGCAAATTGTTCTCTTGGAACAGTTCTCTCAACTGATATTGTTGCTAGAATATTTATTTTTTATTTTCAAGTTTTATATAAGTTTTTTCCCCACATTTTCGATGAGAAAACTGTTGAAATCTTGCTGGCTCAATATGCATAAAAATATGGCTACAACCGGTAACTCGGAAGAGACCACCAATATAACGCGAGTGACGATTTTCTCTGCTGTCTGAAATGGTGCTGGATTTCCCCTAAAATTTGCATAGAATTGCCATGTCAATGAGGACTTTCGACCATTTCCTTTGTTGTGGTATGTTAATTTGAAGTAACAAAATGCTACAAACGAACTGTAGTCGTTCGGGCGTTGGTAATTTGCGAAATGGATGTGTATTTGTAATGAATTGTGAGTCCGATCACGATACACATTAGAAATCCGCACTGCAAAATGAGCACCTGTAAAAAAATTCTTGATGGCGCTTAGTTTATTGATCCACTAATCACAATAAACATGAAATAGATACATTTTATACAAAAGATATTTTTTTATTTCCTCGTGACTTCACTGAACAAAGAGCTATTCTTTGCGTTCAAAGATTCACGATAAAAGTGAGCTCAACAAATATTTTTTCATCCAAAAATACTGTATAATTCACGGGTATTATGTAAGTTCACTAGTCTTTCAGCAATCATGTTGATGAGTATATTCTTTCATCAAAGAAATATATATAAAAATATAGAAATATATAGAAATATTCTTACCAATCCGAGGTGCTTGCCCAGCTCGGTGCCGCAAATTGGGCCCGTGCACAGAAATGCGAACAGCGGAAGCAGCATCACAGGCGCGAAAATGAAGCCCCAGCACAGATCGACCAGGAGAATTATCAGCTAAAAAAATATTTTTACAAAAGTTCGGTAGAACGTCGAGACGGGCCGAGACTCGAGACGCCCGAGCCGCAAGCGCGTCTCGAGCGTTCACTCTCGTCAACGGGCCACCCGTCCGGGCTTTCTCGTTCTCGATAATTTTGTCTCGAGTCGTGACTTACAGCCGAGATCTCGACTGTGTCGTCCAATTTCACCAATCCTAGTTCACAGTCATGGTGCGCATACTTTGCATAACATGTCCCGCGTTTTTTTAAGTACAAGTAGTGTAAGTATTGTCAGACAGGCGGGATGACCGAGTGGTGTAAGGCGCAGCTCGCCATTCGAAGGGTACCGAGTTCAATCCCCCCGCCGAGGCCAACCAAGCCTGCTATCCCCCCGGGGTCGGCAAATGGGTAGTGATTTCGGTTGCGATAGGTAAGGCTACCCTAGAACGCATTGGAAAGCAGGGTATGTAGTCCGTCTAACAGCTGGCCTTACCAGTGGGTACCTAGCGTGGTCTTATGACTAGAGTGGCTGAAGGAAGTGTTCACAAAAATTAAGAAAGGTCATGGTAAATCGGGGATGACAAAAACGAAGGTGTTAGACTATGGAATATGTTCAGGTGTTGGTTACCATCAAGTGAAAAATATGAGCCAAGCAATGGAACACCTCATTTGCATATTAGAATCAATAATAGGAAAAATGCTCAAAAACACCGAGTTGGAGGGAAGTGTTTTTGAATAACAAGGGAGGATGTATATATTTTGACCCCGTTCAAAAGTGGGATGTGTCCTTGAATAGTTTTGGCATCGATAGGAAACAACTCTTCCATACTTTTCCATACTCATTCGCTCGCTACGACCGCTCAAAGATTTCGAAAAATCGTGAAATGGCCCTTCCTTCAGCTTCTCTACTTATGACTGTAAAATCGCTTGACGTGGATATACCTTTACCTTTACCTTTAGTATTGTCAACATACCACAGTGTGAACCAAATCGTTCAGTCGAGGAGGAACGCGGCCGGTGAAATTCGGGAATTATCCCCAAGTTATTGACAACATCGAAATTGCACAATTAGTTCAGATACATGAGTTAGTTGGAATACGCTCCTCCTCCCATTCGAGGCAATCGAGACCGCAATGCGGATAACTTGCGGAATATTATTCGGAGAATTCTTTGAATTCATGAAATATGCTTCCGCTCAACATTTCAGATCTTAGTTTTGCTCATGAAGCAACAGCCGCCTGTCGTTCAGTAGTAGTGGAAATAGTCTTGTGATAAAGTGAGGGGAAAATCGATCAATTTGACCGAGTAAAGGGGAAAACATACACCTGTACGCACCTGCAGTAGTATCAAGTATCGCGCAAGTCCTCGACCAGCCGGGGGCGTTTTCGTGATCATTAGAAAGATGGCAAACGCGGTAAGCGCCGTGGTAATGCCCCCTGTAAAGGAAAATGAGGTTGGTGAGTTGCTAAATATTCAATGTGAAAAAAAGAGGAAGATCACCGATGCTGTGTTGGTAGACGGGCATGAAATCAATCCAGAACAAGTCGATCGTCAGGTTTCCCATTCTGCCACCTCGAAGAAAGAGAGAATGAGGCTATTTTGTTGCAGGTGATTGTAATCTGGTGATTTCAGGTGATAATGGCTTCGTGAGATATCGGCTATTCTCTTCACCAGTCGGGGGATGTCAGAGAAAAATGGAGAGATTGTCATCCTCAGTTACAGCTGTTGCCCTTCGACGATGATTTCTGAGTGGACGCTTCACCTGTTTGTTTTGAATGAGATACAACATTTCAGCTTTAAAATCGAATTTACAAAAACAACAATAACACTTTTATCTTCGGGACAATGATTGGTGGAGCCGAAAAGGAAAAAAAAAGATTATGAGTGGTGGCTGAGGTATGTATGAATACATACATCAGTAGGAAACGTGTTTGTCTCCTTCACTGTTGACATGGTTTCCCAGAACAGGCAGTTTGTAACATTTTTATCAGAACTTTGAAAGTGTAACCTTTCTATTTAGAACCTGTGATCTCGATACAGTTCTTTCGAAAACGCTCATTCTGAACTGAATTTATTGTTTGCTAGCAACCGACGAATAAAGGCATGCATTGCAAACTTATTTTGTACAGACATCACAATCGAGAAATAAAAAAAAATATTAGTTTTGAACAATAGACATTTTAGATTTTTGTCCTGCCGAAGGGACAATGCTTATTTTAGATGCAAATACATCAGTCTGTGAGCGAAATCTGGAACATAAAATTCAGGGAAATATTTGCGTTATATTTGTGCACCTCAAAGATGCTCGATAGCTCGGCGTCGTTAGAATCAGAATAACAGTATGGGCTACTGCGTGGCAAAATTGCACACAAAGAAGCGCATTCGATATACCTTAAAATGAAATTTTAACGATCAATTTATGCACTTTTACAGACCTGGCGTGAAGTATTCCATGAGCACTGATGTAACGTATAATTGGAATGGCACGGCTTGAACAAGAAATGGAACTAGGAGCTGGAATACAACGCTTTAAATTTCAAAAAAATCAGTTATGTTTGCTGACTTGTATTAGTAGAATATATGTGAGATTTTTCTGCATTTTTCTGGTTCTTTCGCTCATACTTGAGGTCTGAATATATAAAATTATAAATGAATGTTGGGACGTTATATTTCAGAAAAAAAAACTTGCAGTTCCAGAAAGCATAATAAATATTCGCGCTACGTAGTACACGGCGCCTCCAAGGTAAATAATGAGCCCCTGCAATTAGTTCATCATCATTACTCATTGTCAGTTCAAAAAGAAAAATGATGACTTGGGAGTTTCGAAAGTGTTATTGGGCAACAGCGACCCACCGCCTCACATCGAGAACTCAGTTAGCCAGATATTCGTGACACCTTCTTTAAAACAAAAATATAAAAAGAATTACGGCCATGACAAGTGCCGCGACGACAGGTAGCATCCATGTGTATTGAGACCATGAATATGCTAAGCCGTGGCGAAGCAAATTGCTCTCTTGCAACAGTTCTCTCAGCTGATATTGTTGCTAGAATAAATATTCTTCATTTTCAAGTTTTTTTTTCTATTTTCCCACCTTTTCGATGAGAAAATTGCTGAAATCTTGCTGACTCATTTTGCATAGAAATACGACTACAACCGGTAACTCACAAGAGATCACCAAGATAAAGCGAGAGATGATTTTCTCTGCTGTCTGAAATGATAGTGCGTTTTTTTCAGATAATTTGCGCAGAATAGTCATGTCAATGAGGACTTTCGACTTCTCGTTCTGTCGTGGTATGAGAATTATAGTAGCAAATATTACAAACTAACTGAAATCGTTTGGGCGCTCGTCATTTGCGAAATGGCTGTGTATTTGTAGTGAATAGCGAGTGCTATCGCCATAGCCATTTGAAATGAGCACTGCAAAATGAGCACCTGCAAAAAAATTCTTGATGCCGAGCAGAATATTAAACAACGGTATGATCCACCAATCACAACAAACATGAAATAAATTTTCTATAATAATAAGTTTTTTTTTTCTCGTGATTTTAAGGAACAAAGAGCTATGCTTTCCGTATTCAAAGATCCGCGATAAAAAGTGAACTCAACATATTTTTTATCCAAAAATTACTTGTCAGGAGGAGTATGCATGGTCTTTCAGCGCTCACGTTGATGATTATATTATTTTACCAAAAATATATACACAATTTTCTTACCAATCCCATGTGCTTGCCCAACTCGGTGCCGCAAATGGGGCCCGTGCACAGAAATGCGAACAGCGGAAGCAGCATCACCCCCGAGAAGAGGAAGCCCCAACACAGATCGACGAGCAGAATTGCGAGCTAAAAAAGATCAAAAGTGACTTCAGTAACGGACTTGGAAATTGGAAATGGTCCCCAAGTCATTGACAACATTGAAATATCGTTGAAACAAACACGTTTTCACATTTAGCTAACATTAAGAGGGCAAATACATGAGTTAATTGGAATACGCTCCTCCCATTGGAGGCAATATCGCGCGCAATGCGTGATAGCGACGCTTGCCGAACATTAGAATGTCTGTATTCATGAAACATTTCACGCTTGCCATATTCCGCAATCTTAATTTTGCTCATGTAGCAACAACAAGTTTTGCGTCATGAGCACCTGTTGATTAGTGGTAATGGTAATATCGTGCGTTTGCAATGCTCACATCAGCAAAGTGAAATGCGCTGGTTAGCGAGCCATCGATTGTCTAGGAGAGAAGAAGGGGAAGGTTGGAGAAGAGCTGGTATATCACTCGCCTATTCCCGGCCTCTTCCTATCTCCGTCACCTCTTACGTTCGTCAAAGGTCAGCTGCGAGTGGAACGGAAAACAATTTCACGATAATGAAGTGAGTGGAAAATCGATCAATAGCCCGAGGAAAATGGAAAATATTCGCCTGTTCGCACCTGCAGTAGTATCAAGTATCGCGCAAGGCCTCGACCAGCCGGGGGCGTTTTCGTGATCATTAGAAAGATGACAAACGCGGAAAGCGCCGTGGTAATCCCGCCTGTAAAGTAACAGATTTTTGTTGGTGAGTTGCTAAATATTAAATGTGAAAAAAGAGGAAGCTCACTGATGCTGTGTTGGAAAACGGGCATGAAATCAATCCAGAACAAGTCGAGCGTCAGGTTTCCCATTCTGTCACCTCGAAGAAAGAGAGAATGAGGCCATTTTGCTGCAGGTGATATAATCTGGTGATTTCAGCTGGTAATGGCTTCGTGAGATATCGGTTATCCATAGCGCACACTCTCCTCACCAGTCGGGAGATGTCAGAGAGCCCGCGAAAAATGGAAAGATTGGCATCCTCTGTTACAGCTGTTGCCCTTCGTCGATGACTTCGCTTCATCTGCTTGTTTTGAATGAGATACAGCATTTGAACTCGAAAATAGTACAAAATGCAACATTAGTATTTCGTCTTGGGGATATTGATTAATGTAGCGAAAGATATAACGGGATATTGAGAACACACACACAAATGAATGACAAATTTACGACAAATGGACGAATGGAGCACAAATGGACGGATCGGGGTGGTAAAAATGTATCTCCGGTAGAGATGGGAAAGGAAGAGGGAAGAGTTTCGAATTGATGCAAATCGCACCGAGCGCTTATGGCAGAGTGAGACGGAATGGCCACTCTGCCATAACTCTGCCATAAGAATGTGAGCTCTGCCAAAAGAGTGAGAGCGAAATGAAGAGAGAAATGAAGTGAAGTGATTCTGCTGAAATGAATGAATTTTGTCAGGAGTTTTGGCTCTTATATCCGAGTATCGTTTAATACCACAGGGTACTTTAGTTGTTGGGTACTGTGGATCACTGGGTATTGTGTACCACAGGGTACTGTAGTCGTTGGGTATAGTTTGGACCACTGGTTTATCTGGACTACAGGGTACTGTAAAGGTAAATGTCATCCCGTTAATCAAGGCACTTGCGTCCTGCGGGAGATCACTGCTAGGCCAGTGAGGGTACTGTAGTCGTTGGGTATTGTGGATCACTGGAATCCACAGACTACAGTATCCTGACCTAGCAATGCAGACTTTATGTAGAAACTCTGAAAACTCGTCTCTAAAAACCCACACATCCGAGATCTACTCTTCCATTTGCCCCTTCACTCTGCCATAACTCTGCCATAAGAGTCACTCTTCCATAAGAGTTAATCCCTCTCCCTCCTCTTCCTTTCCCTCTCATTCGTCGACGCGCGGCGCGGTTTCTCTTCCTTTTGCTCTTCCTTTCCCATCTCTAATCTCCGGACAGCGGTGGGAAGCATGTGCTTCTGTCAACTGATTGTGAGGCCGGGCCATGATGAAACAACCTGACGTATCTACCCTCTAATTTCAGATCCAAGTGTGAACACACTGTGAAGCATTTAATCTCAATGTCAGTGGATGAAGCAAGATATTGCAATGCGTTTTGTGATTTCAACTTTGCCGAAGTGGCCACGAAGTGGCCACCCCCATCCCATGTTTATTCGGATCGCCCTCGGCCCCACGAACCTTTCGCGAGGGGCCATGCCAACTCTGTCTGCGACTGTGAATATTCTAGATGCATTGTTTTCTTCATGCATTGGCCAATGTTTTATATACATAACCCGGCAACGCGAAGCACTCGCAGAAGACTATCACAACCCGGCGACACCTAGCCAGCGGAGCGAGCGAAGCGAGCGGAGCTGGCTAGTTATAGTACTGAAGAACTTGCTTTCCTCGAAAGCATCAAAATCATTTGCATTAAAGAGAGTCTGCAGCCAAATATTTTTTTAACCTTATTCTCACTAGCGATTTTTGACAAGATAGAGCTCAAAATTCTAAGAATTTTGAAGAAAACCGCATATATTTGCGATTTTTTTGAAGGCAGTTATGATTTATGAGACACTATCTGAGAGAACTAAGCAAATTCGCCTAGTGACCGTACATGGAAAAATAATAAATTCTGAAAAAAATGCCCTAGGGGTAACTTTTGACGTAGAGTCCGAAAATCGACCTCAAAAAGTCGTATCTCTTAAGCTGAATTTGCTATGGTGACCTTCACTGTGCGAGGAGGTCTATACGATTTCTTGAACGGACTTTTATATGATCCCATGAAGTATAAATTCTTTCAAAAAATGAAAAATAAACATTTTTGCAAAAAAAAGTGAAAGGCTACTTTTTCATATAACTGAGTTATGCATGATTTTTACCATAAAACCGTCTGTCCTGAGAAATTTTTGTTCTAATCGGCACTTGTGGATATTTTCATTCGATTCCTCGTGAAAAACTACCCCTGGGTACATTTTTTCAGAAAAAAATATTGACCTATATTTTGCTTTTTTGTACGACGAAGATGACGGATTCATTAATTTTCATGTCTCTGCCCAGATGATGTTTTCGCTTACGAAGTTTTCGCCTTATTTTTTTGCCGGAAACTATGTGTAATGATTAAAAATTATAATTTAAGAACTTTTTGTGAACATTTTGGTACATACTAGACCACCCCGTGAAGATATCGAACAACAAACTGCGTCGGCATATTCATTGGTGGACACCGCCAAATGGACCTATTTTATTCTCACGTTATAGCTAAATCGGACAATTTTTTTCGAATTTTTCATCTCACACTCATTTTCAAAATTTTCGTTGAGTTTTACGATAGCTATATGAACGAATCTGGCGAATTTCGTCAAGCAGTGCATTTCAAATCGAACATTCCTTTGAAGTTTTAGCCGTCATCCCCTCTTTTTCGGTTTTCTACTTTTCTTCCTATTTCCCACAAGTCCCTCTCTGCTCTCAGAGTTGTTTTCCACTGACGCAGGGCGTCGCGGATGTTTTCGCTTGGTTCCCCCCGGGTTCTTCGCACTGTCCTTCTTGTTGTTGATTGCTCTGCCTCAGGGGAAAAAGAAAGAGAACAAATGCTGATGTACGTGTGTCAATTTTTTTGCAGAAATACAGAACATTAATTTAACGGTTTATCGATGGCATGAATATGTGAATAAGAGCAGAGTTTCAAATTATGATCATTCTTTGAATATTTTCTCATCATCTTTCTCGAAATGGTTGTAGAATAACTCAAAATCGTCACTTCCTTCCTCATTCACTCCACATTCTTCCTCAATCTCCCATTCTCCTTCCTCTTCTTCCTCCACTTTCCATTCGTAGGCATTCTCATCATCCATCTCCACATCCGATCTTTTCGCTCTGATGACAACAGTCTTCTTCACACGAGTAAAGATCAGTCTGTTGATGTATCGTTTAATCTGTTCGATGCTCATTCGTTCATCCAATGCAATTTTCTTGTCACTCTTCATTCTTCTGAATGCTTCTTCTGGATCGACTCTTTTTCCCAACTTCTTCCTCTCTAATGCAAAAGCTTGAATCATCTTCTTCATTTTCTCTGAGTATCGTCCATGTTTCTTAGCAGATCTCAATCCCCATCCCATTGGCAGAATCGAGACGGTCTTGTCGTAGATTGAATCGATAGCATCTTGGAGAGGGACGAGAGACTTCACTTGAACCATATCTTCGAGACACCTCTTATAATATTTGAGGGTTTCATCGACATTGGTGGTCTTCAATGGGTGGATCTTGTGAACACCGTAGTCGAGATGGTTCAGATAGTTGCCATAGTTCAGGAATGTTGCATCGCACCAGCATGCAAATGCGAGTCCCTTCTTTCCATTCTTCACTTCGGGTTCGGTCACAGTTGCAGTATCTTCATCTCTATCTCCTGGTTCTTCCGTTTCAAGGGCTCGAGGGTCGTAATGCCAAAACAAAGCAGGCTGTCGATTCTTGATGCTTTCTCTATCCGCTTTTTCAGTCTGGGCATCGGCAAGAAAGCCTCCTCGTTTGAGCTCCTTGTATGTTCCTGCATTCGAGTAGAGTTTCTTGAAGACTTCTCCTTCACCGATCCCGAAGTACTTCCAAACTCGGAGATGGTCTCCTTCCTTCTTGAAGTGAGAATAATCTGTTACTCTCGTGATCTGAGAAACGGGCTGCACCACTGCTGGGGCGGTTACTTCGGCGAGATACACCGATACTCCGGGCATTCGAGGCTCCTTCGTCAGTACGTCGAACAGATCTCTCTGACTCTGGACCTTGGCCTTGTTGTTCACCTCCTTCTTCACCTTGAACTTGGCGTTGGCACAGCCTCGATCTGCAGGTCCCTTCCCGTACTGGATCTAAATTATTGAATTAAAGTAAATTTACAATTAATTGAATCAAACCTCTGAGAAGCTCCAGTCCAGTATCTCCACTTCGGTGTCCTTTGAGATGGAGATTATCGATCCAAGAGTAGGGCCACAGTGATAATTCGCTAAAAGAGTGGAATTAGGAGAAAGGAGATCAATATTGATAAAATAAACTCACGAGCGTTGTCCGAACGAATGTGGAGAGCGGTTATTCCAGCAATCTTCAACTCCTTGAGAAGAGCTGTCACGATTGACACCGTCGACTGAGAATCCTGAATTTTAGTGCTGACGATTGTTAGATAACTAAGGTTGTCAGGATGAAGAATCCGTCTCCTCATTCCTCGTGCTCTCTCACTCGTTAAAGAGACAGTGCGTGAAATGAAAAGACGGATTTTTCATCCTGACATCCCCTCTCAACATACTTGCGGGTCGTCATCGATAAGATGAATGGCGAGATGCTGCACGAGAACGCCGCTGATATTTGCTGTCACATGAGTGAAGTGCCATGGAATCCCTTTCTTCGCATAATACTCACATTGAGTTTCATAGCACTTGGTTGGCATGGCCTTAATATGCAATAATAAATTTCCACATTAGGATTGCGATTTTACTAATCTAGATGCATAGTTTAATGTGACGAAATAATTTAAAAGGGGAAAATCAATTGAAATGTGAAGGATATTAACGTACCTTCTGCCCGTAGTCGAGCGTAACGAAGGCATGAGAGACAGGAAGATTTGCGATGAATCCATTTTTGACGAGATTTGTGTACACAAAGCGAAGCTGAAAAGAATTCATTGAATGAAGGACTACATAGTATATGAAGTACCTCGTGTTTTTTCAGTTCCAAGATCGCTTCTCGATAATTCCCGAGTTCAAAGAGCATCTCTTTGTATTCCGCTGCATTGTCGGGGTCGCTCAGAACGAGACTGGAGAGAAAGTCACTCATTTCTCTGAAGTGTATTTGCTTAGATTCGTGACAGATATAAACTAATACCTGAAGGTTTTTTCGATGTGGATACAGCGAACACATTGAAGATTATGAGGATGTGATGGTTGAACGGCGAACTTGGCATTGTACGGATCGGAGAGAGCGTAGAGGAGTGAATGATCAGTAACACGACTGTCATTTTTGACATGGAGGGAGAAGTCGTGCTTGAGGTACAGACGAATTTCGAGAAATTCAAACCACTGCGACTTCGCACTCTCTTTGTCCATCTTTCCCATTGCATTCAGTCGATCGATCATTCCTTCGATTCCGTCAAAAGCCTGCAATTAAAACTTGACCTCACATGAATGAGGGTAACATTGAATAAAAACGAAATGATAAGCTATTTTTTCAATATTATTTTCTTCTTTATTATAATTTTGGCCTGATTCAATCTAAGAGCATGAAATACCTCATAACTAGCCGCTTTAAATGAGTCCAGACAAGTCATGCTGTGCCGTTGCGACGCCGGACACGCTCGGAGCATTCGAATCATCGTTGAATCAGAGTACACGAGATGCCCGAGTCCCTGGCTCTCCATTAATGCACGATAGTTACGAATGATATCCGCTTGGCCGAAGTTCCGAATGACATTGGGTACGTCAATCTTCTCGCCTGTGGTCATCTTCGCCTTTTTGAGACCGTATGGCATCTGCATCACCAAATGGGGACTGCAATGAATAATTTCGTATTATCAAGAAAAATGAGGAATAATTATCACCTAGCAATGTAATTCGCAAAATACATGCTCTTCTCCCAGCTCCATCTGTCTTTTGTGTTCTTGATCTCTGGAGGAAGTTCTTGACTGGCCCAGATTCGTTTAGCCTTGGTGAATCTGTAATGATGAGCATCTATTGAATAATCGTCCATGCAATATTTTTGTTGATCTCTGTAAAACATCAATCACAAATTGAAGGCGAAAAAGCTGATGATACTGATTTTTAATGATATTAAGATCATGATAATTAATTTTGCAGTTACTGCACTTACTTGTAGGGGCTTAGTCCTGGGAAGTAGGGGAGAAGTTGAGGATATGTCAATGGACCGGCTGCTTGGGAGAGGATGATATCTCGAGTGCGGGCATCGTTCGCGAGCATATACAGATTAGCGATCTCTGGAAGAATGAGACTTGCTGCTTCTCGTCCGAACTCGTCCCATTTCCGATAGTCACCAGTCTTGCAGACCCGATGCCAAAGCTCGGTTTCTGAGCCGGGGGCAATCAGTTCGAGCGATGTCCACCAAATCCGTTCGATATTGCGGATTTTCCGGGTCTGAGTATCTTTCGTGTAGTCAGCGAAGGTGAGCTTCGGACAGATACGATCGATCTCAGCCTCTCGACAGAATGAGAAGAATGCATTCTGGAGTGCCGACGGCTCGTGCTGTCCATCATCCATGGGGCCATCAGTGTCCGTGTAACTTCTGTCGCATGTCTCTTCTTTTGCTTCGGCAATTCGACTGATAATCATATCATAATGATCCTTGCACACGGCTGCAATGAATATTTTGAATGTCATAATTATTAGTTTTAACAAGTAGCCAAATATTTTCATTATTGTTTCCTAAATGCATTATTTTTTTTTTTTTAAATACAGACGCAAGCCAATATGCAAATGTATTCCTGTTGCTTTAAGATAGGCCTTCGTTTCTTCTCGAGTGAGATGGAATCCATCACGATGATCGATTCGTCGATTGTGAGGTTCGATAGGATAACTACATGCGAGAACATGCTTGTCTGAAATTAATCTTTTAATCTCTCCAGATTTTTTTGAAATGTTGTTTTTTCGCTCACCTTTAACTTTCACATGTCGAATGTGACCATAGTTCATCTGCGACCATTCATATCCAAGCTCCTTGACGTGCCTCTCGCAAATGACAATATCCGATTTCAATTCGTCCGCATTGTCCTGGTGCATCCGATACTCTCCTGATCCACGAGACATTACAAGATCATGCAGATCAAATGCTCCGAAGTACTCCCTCGATGGATTGAAAGTCATCAGTTCTTCGGAACTGAAATTTAATCATTCTATTCCGTGTTAATTCAATAAAGTTAAAGTTAAAGTTGCTTCCACGATCAAGGCGATTTTACAGTTGTCATGAGACAACCACGCCTGGTGGGGTACACAGGTAAGGCCCGGTACGGCAAGGTACGGTCAATGAACTAATTCAAATGTTATCATCACCTGTATAATTTCGCTGCACAGGTTCCCTTAGAAACTTCCATTTGCTTGCTTCGGTCAACGGTTTCCAACTTCGAATGGCGGACAACAGAGAAGAAGCATTTCTTCTGCCCCTGGTAAAATGCAATTATAAACTTTCGATTTCAATTTTAGATAAACAACAGATTAGATGGATGGATTTAGTACCTCATGAATGGAATCGAGAGAGCACAAGATACTTCCAGCGATGAGAATCCACTTGATCATCTAAAATGATGTTGCTAAATATTTGAACATGAAAACAGTAAAATGAAACTCATATTTCACGATCTATCTTTCACTTTCCCTTTTTAAATGTAATTCATTCTGCCATAAAACAAAAAAAATATATCGAAGAAATAGCGATCCGAGGGAAAATAATCATCATGGAATGGCGACACGATGAATATCATTTGTCTGCGTACTGGACATCATTACATTCATAAGATACCGGTAAAATGAAACGGTCTATAACAAAATTGCGCTTGTGAAGAAAAGAAAATGAAAAAATTCAGTGGAATGAAATGGTCCTTGGCGTTCTTCTGTTCCCTTTTTGTCCTTCCTCTGAGGCAGAGCAATCAACAACAAGAAGGACAGTGCGAAGAACCCGGGGGGAACCAAGCGAAAACATCCGCGACGCCCTGCGTCAGTGGAAAACAACTCTGAGAGCAGAGAGGGACTTGTGGGAAATAGGAAGAAAAGTAGAAAACCGAAAAAGAGGGGATGGCGGCTAAAACTTCAAAGGAATGTTCGATTTGAAATGCACTGCTTGACGAAATTCGCCAGATTCGTTCATATAGCTATCGTAAAACTCAACGAAAATTTTGAAAATGAGTGTGAGATGAAAAATTCGAAAAAAATTGTGCGATTTAGCTATAACGTGAGAATAAAATAGGTCCATTTGGCGGTGTCCACCAATGAATATGCCGACGCAGTTTGTTGTTCGATATCTTCACGGGGTGGTCTAGTATGTACCAAAATGTTCACAAAAAGTTCTTAAATTATAATTTTTAATCATTACACATAGTTTCCGGCAAAAAAATAAGGCGAAAACTTCGTAAGCGAAAACATCATCTGGGCAGAGACATGAAAATTAATGAATCCGTCATCTTCGTCGTACAAAAAAGCAAAATATAGGTCAATATTTTTTTCTGAAAAAATGTACCCAGGGGTAGTTTTTCACGAGGAATCGAATGAAAATATCCACAAGTGCCGATTAGAACAAAAATTTCTCAGGACAGACGGTTTTATGGTAAAAATCATGCATAACTCTGTTATATGAAAAAGTAGCCTTTCACTTTTTTTTGCAAAAATGTTTATTTTTCATTTTTTGAAAGAATTTATACTTCATGGGATCATATAAAAGTCCGTTCAAGAAATCGTATGAACCTCCTCGCACAGTGAAGGTCCCTATAGCAAATTCAGCTTAAGAGATACGACTTTTTTAAGTCGATTTTCGGTCTCTACGTCAAAAGTTACCCCTAGGGCATTTTTTTCAGAATTTATTATTTTTCCATGTACGTCCATATGTGAATCCTCTCAGATAGTGTCTCTTATGGTGTATTGAGGGTTACTGTCGCTCTCGCATATTAAGATTTTCTGTCTTTTCCTAAATTTTTGTTAAAATTAACTGTTCTGAGTAGAAAATCGGAAACCTGACCTGATTTTGACTGTCAACTGATACAAAAATATAATTTTCATTAAAAATTACGCTGGTCTTATCGTTTACCAAGTGTGATTAGGAAACAACAGACACACCACGTATGCAGGAGCTACAGTAACCTTGAAACTTTGAAAAATCATATCTGCCTTAAAAAAATCGCAAAAATATGCGGTTTTTTTCAAAATTCTTAGAAAAGAAAGCTCTTTAATCTGAAAAACACTTCATTTTTGACTGCCGACTCCCTTTAAGTAATAATTCCATCTGCTGCTTTCCTCGGAAAGTAGCTAATAAATGAGACATTGAGTGGTGAATGCACCTGCTATCGCTCAATTGGAATTTAGGGACATGCAAACCGGGAAATAAAAAGTGAGAGCCGGGGAGAGGTATGTGCCACTGGTGGTAAACATCGAATTGTGGGAATTCGAAAAGGCGTTGCACTTATGTTTTTCTCAATTAAATCGCAATTTAAGAGATGTGCCTCTCCATTTTTTGATTAAATGACAAGCACACATAGTAGCGAATATCATATAAAAATTAGAAAAAAATTCATGAAGGCGAACACATTCAACTTCAGCCTCGAAATATTCACTATTTTTACTTTATTATAAAGCGAGCGAATTTTGAGATGTGCCTTTTCATTTCTATTCTTAAATCGTTCTAGCAACTAGAAATTATGTCTCAACCAAAAATTAGGCAAATCTATGAAGGCGAACCATATCAAAAAGAGCTTCAACAGTTCAGCGAAATCAAGGCTCGTTTCTTGTTGTTTGCGAACTACGACATGTTTCGTCCATATTTCATGCATCGCATATGTTAATAAGACACTGTGAAAGCATTATGATGTAGATTTCTTATCAATCAGCTGCGCATTGATTAATTGAGGTGACGCTACAGTATGCCAAAATTTAATAAGTTCTATGTACACTCGCTACGACCAGAAAAATACGTCTATACTTGTCAATTATTGAGCAAGTAAAATTGCTCCATCTAATAGAACAAAAAATAAATAGACGAAAATAATTTGAAGATAATCGCATCTGACATGTTAAAATAAAGTGACACAGCTAACAGCACACTCGCTGGCACAACACCACGAGGGGCGCGGCTAAGAATGGGTGCCTGGTTCTCGCTTAAAATAAAATATTTTAAATTTCTCGAAGTGCTGTCGTGATTCTGCATGCCCGAAAGCCTCGAAACCGAAGAATAAGAATTTTAGATTGAGTTTGAATTTTTACGTGAACGTCCCTAATTGGAATTAAATGATATTATGAGTATCTATGTAACATGGTTGAGTTGGCGGCAAAACTGTGAATTCCTTCCGGGCAAGTTTAACAAGCACAGTAATAACTACGATCGATTTTAATGCATTTATCTCTATAGAACAATTGCAATCAACGTATGGTAGAACTCGATTTAGGCGTAACTTTGGTAGCATTGCGTTGTGTGAAGCGACATCTGAATTTTGACATTTTGAGACAGTACTAGAATTTGCTCACAGCAGAGACTCTCGGTAGCTTGGCGTTGTAAATACCTGAAAACCTGTATGGACAATCGCGTGGCATAGTTGCACGCAAAGAACCGCATTCATTGATCCTATAAATAATTATGTGTTCTTGAAATATAATTCGAAAGACCTGGCGAGAGCCAGAACCCGAGTACCGCAACAACGTATGTCACCATTGGCACGGCTTGAACAGTTAACGGCATAAATATCTTGAATTCATACATTGCGTTAACTTTGAATACTTTATCCCAATGCCAATGACCTGTATTAGTAGAATATTAGTCAATCGTTTTTGTAAAATTCGAGTGCGTTCGCTCATTGTTGAGATCTGAATATGGAAAAAACGTTGTTTTTTTTTTAAAGTAAAGTACTTTTCTCGAAAGCATCACAAATATTTGCACTACGAAGCATACGTTAGTTCCGATGCAAATAATGAGGCACTGAAAATGCAATATTTCGGTTATAAAAATGGCAAAGGCTTACCATATTTATGGAATAATAAATGTTGACTTACTATAGAGATAAGAGTGGTGAACACAATAGGTACCCACGCATAACGCGACCATGCATAGGCTATGCCGTGCAACGACTTTTCTGCTTCGAACAGCGATCTCAACGCATCTTGACGCTACAAAATGATCACGGTCGACACCAAATTGCGAATTTTTGCAACAAATCCTACCTCTTCGTCAAGAAATGCGAGAAAATCTTGCTGGCTCACTCCGCATATGAGCATGCCTACCGTAGGTAGCTCGCACAGGAATAAAAATATCAGCCGAGCAACGATTTTATGGGCCGTCTGAAATAAAAGAAGACTGCTAATATTTCGCATCTTGTGCTAATTTTTGCGCTAACGTTGGCTGTTTGGCAGTTTTCGCTAACAGCCGAAAATCAGTTTAAAATTTCCTCGTAACCACTCCATGAAAATTCGAGTTTAAATTCGATTTTCATAGAGAAACAGGCGCAAGAAATGTCGATAGCTGAGTATCATACACCATTCTTAATTCTTTACTATACTAAATGTTCAAATATTCAGCTCAGCTACTTTTTTAAAACTAACAGATATCTTTCGGAGGTTCGTCATTTGCGCGATGGCTGTGTATTTGTAGTGAATAACGAGTGTCATCGCTAGCGCGACGTGAAATGAACATTGGAAAACGAGAACCTGCACAGCCATTTCGTTTCGTAAAATATATCATCCGATAAACTATCATATGCCAAATTATTGCACATTGGCTGGACTAGTCCGGCACAACTACCAGCAATGAAGTAGCGTTCAAATTTTGAAAAAAAGCAACATCGAATTCTAACACCAACAATTATGCTTACCAATCCGACATGTTTGCCTCGCTCGGATCCGCAAATAATGCCCTCGCACAGCGTTGCGGGCAGTGGGAATAGTAGAATCGGGCTAAAGATGAATCCCCAACAAACGTCATTGACGAATATCGCCAGCTACAAGTTTAGTTTTCGTCAAGATGCAAAGAGAAATAAAATTAAAAGATAAAAAAATTAAAAGAAGAGAATATAAGTGAATACCTGCAGCAGTATCAGGTAGCGCGCAAGACCTCGCCCCACTGCGGGCGTTTTGTTGACCATTAGATAGATTACTAGCACGGTAATGATCGTGGTTATGACACCTGCAAAATTTCCCCAAGAAGCGGCTAGTTGTTTCGTTATCTACCATTCCAAGTCTACTTACCAATGGCATGTTGGTAGACAGGCATAAACCGAATCCAGAACACATCCAACGTGAGGTTGCCCATTGTAGGTGATAATGTGATATGATAATACTACTAAAATTTACGCTCGAAATGGAGCGACGATATCTGGACAGTAACGTGTGTAAGAGTAGCGAAGGAAAGTATTCAGCACGAACCGATGAGGACCGAGGGAAGCAGGTTGTTCCAGTTGTAATTGCTATTACTAATTGGAAAATGCATCTGTTCTAGATAAAGGAAATAACGTTTTGGCACAAAGCTCTCAGGAAAAAAAAAACTGTCCATCACTCTCCCTCTTGTTGTAAGTATGGAAGAGTGCTTCAAAAGAGTGATAGAATGCGAACTGTCAACGAATAATTATTCTCAAGGGACTGTCAAGGGATAACGCCTCTTCATTGGCCATGCCAACGCTGTAAATCAAGTAGGAAATCATTATCCAATACCATAAATGTTGGGCTTCCTCGACTACTTCTTCATCTCTGGACTCGTTCTTACTACGTCTATCAGCGTAATTGCAAATTGTCTGGTCCTCGCTTCTCTGAGTCCAAAGTATGCGCTTTCATTCTTTTCGTTCTTTAAATTCGTAAATTGTTGCCCACAGGAGAGCATTGCTTGGAAATTATGGGACAATCTTGGCAAGTTGTTCGATGGCCGATCTTATCGGATGTATTATGACCGCAATCAGCATGACCAGGTTATATTTTCGAGATGGTTACGATCACCTCCTTCCTCATATTGGGGGATGGTTTCATCTGTCATCCACCACCTGCACAACTGCTTACCCTCAGCTTCCCCTTCTTTTTCAGAGTTCTGTACATTCCTGGAAGGATGGTGCTCGTTGCCTACGGTCTATGTAATTACTGGGGCAACGGATTCGTGTGTGCAGGGGCATGTTGTGAGTGTTTTTCTCACTCATTATTTATTATTTGAGAATTTACATATCGTAGTGCTTGCTTCAACAAAACTATAAGCTTTGCAGACGTCATGGAGGAAATGTTCGCTGTTTCGACCATGTTTCTGCTCGTTTCATTTGCCTATCGTCTTATCGCGATAAAAGCACAAGGCCCTTCGGCTAGGGTGGGACCAGATTATGAAAACATACTGCAATTGGTGACAGCACTAACGATTGAGTTTTCAGACATTAAAATTCATCGTTTTCACAGTTCACTTCACGATTGCCTTCCCATTGGTAAGCAATTTATTTACATTTTTCAATTCGAAAATGTTTGTAGTACTTTTTCCTGACCTCAACCGAGTTCGATCGCGCTCGATCCATCGATTTTCTCGATTCCGTGGCACCGTTAGTAGCCCGAGAAGTGCAGCTTCTTCCTTTCCACGTTACTGGTAATACCTCAGCACTCTCATGATTTCACATTAGTACCATACTCGATATCGATAATCAGCAACTTGGCCCGCTCGATTATAACTTGAACATTGCAGTGGTCGAGGTAGAAACCTGCCTGCCCAGCATCATCTATAATTGCGCGTCCAGTCCGCTGGCTTTCATGGTAGCATGCGTGCTTCGATCGATGACGCTACAGGAGCTGGAGCGGCAAAAAGTGAGGCTGAACTAAAAATGAGGAATTATGATATTTATTTCAGGGTATAATGAGCACACGAACTGCTGGTGTGCATCGAATGTTCGTGAAGGCAAGTGGCGAAGTTACTTTTTGCTTAAATTTTCACCTCTATTTTTCATATTCCTTTTCAATTGATGCAATATGATGATAGAAATCGCATGTACAAATTGCAGGCTTTAAACGTGCAGCTGCTTGTTCTTTCGTTCTTCGGTGCGGCCTCAGTCACTTTCGTTCTTGACTACTTTGAAATTGTGCAGTCCATTTACCAGGAATACTCGGTCATTTTGGTTAGAGTATTTTTATAAAAAATAAATCCAAAATGAATATAAATTCAGATCGGCAGTTTCCTAACGGCTTTCTCACCAGCGACCAATTTGTACTACATCAAACCTTGTCGGGAGTGGGTTCAAGCATTGTTTATTTGTTTATTTGATGTGGATTCAAACAAATATTTCTGGCAGATTTATCAAGGAATTACTGTCGCCATGTTGCTCCATTGTGGAAGAGAAACCGTCGCAATCGCTATCATCTGCCTTTCAAACCACGGCATAAATTCAATTTAACGTTTTCACAATTCCTAGAATACCCAGAAAAATCATCGTGCTGTCGTTCTTAGTATTCTTATTCGCATTATTTCTATCTTCATAATATTTTTGTGCTGACGATAAATATAATGACTTGTTTGATGAAAGTGAACTCGAGTAAATTAGTTCCCTTGAGAAATGATCTCCTCAAAGTGAGACATCACCGGGTGAAATAAATACCGTACCTCGTCCCACGCATTAATTAATTTACGTTTGTCGCTCTGAGTAGCGTTAAAACAAAAACAAAACACAATTCACAAGTGTAATCCAATTCTGAGAATCTGGACTCATAAACACGGTAATGAATTGATGACCAGTAGGGCACTAGCGCGTACGGATAGGTATGGACGAGTATATACGATTCTCTTGGGAAAATTACAGAAAACAATCACAAGCTTGAATCACAATACAGTATTATCTCATGCCGGACTACCTCGAACAAATCTTTGTCTGCGGCCTATGCGTCACGAGCTCGATCGGATTCATCGCAAACTGCCTCGTCGTCGCCGCGCTCAGGAAGAAGTGCGTTCATTAGAACCCCAGAATGGTCCCGTTTTTCGGAAACTTTGCGTACATCGTTGATGCTCCAGCGCACCAAATAAATCTAAACCCGTAAATTATGCAACAACAAAATATTTCCCATCTTTTCATAAGTTTACTTTTTTTTCTGCATTTCGAGTAATCAAAAAGCCATTGAAATAATGACAAATCCAGATTCGCTTCGATCGGCAACTACTCGATTCTCGTCGGAAGCTGCGCGCTACTGGACCTGATCGGCTCAATTACGGCAGTGTTTACCATGACCAGGTGAGCACCAATAACGGAGCGTGTGTACTTCAACCAAATTCACTGTTTGTTCCATTGGAAGCACGATGTGATGGTGAATTGCAGACTCATTTGCGTTCCCGGACATCTCATCTTCATCTTCTATGGCTTGTGTTCGGCAATTGGAGACGTAAAGCTGTGTACGGTCACATCACGTGAGCTTCAATATTTTCAATCAGTCGAACATTCAAATTACATCGGAATATATGGAGTTATTTTATAAAATGTCTCCTATTTTGTAGTATTCATGGAGGAAATGTTCGCCGTGTCCACCATTCTTCTTCTCGTCTCGTTCGCCTATCGACTGAGCGTCATCCGATTCAGAGATCCGTCAGCGACGGTATGACTATTCCCAGCCGTGGCGGTGACCCTTTATTGATCATGTACACATGATAAAAAAATGGAATCACCGCTAGTGCTGGACAGGCATGATTCCACCTAATCAGATAGATCGTTCGCGCATCAGGGAATAGCTAATTGCTCATTGTATCGACGAGTAGACCGTTTGGGAGTAATCAACCTTGTATCTTTGGGGACCAACGATGCAATTTGTTTTACTCTGATGTACTTGTCGATGAATGGGAGAACTGATAACAAAAATGCAATTAAATTCACTTTAATATGTCATATTTCAGACCCTTCAATGTCTCGTGGTCGTCGTTACCTGCTCGATCGCGATTCCGATAGTGAGCTTTTCAAAGAAGAAGACACGACGAACTACTTGTGTTCGGCTTGTGTTCGGCAATTGGAGACGTAAAGCTGTGTACGGTCACATCACGTGAGCTTCAATATTTTCAATCAGTCGAACATTCAAATTACATCGGAATATATGGAGTTATTTTATGAAATATCTCCTAAATTGCAGTATTCATGGAGGAAATGTTCGCCGTGTCCACCATTCTTCTGCTCGTATCGTTCGAATATCGGCTGAGCGTCATCCGCTTCAGAGATCCGTCAGCGACGGTATGACTGATCTCCAATCAATCAGAACTTTTGCGCTCATCGGGGGATGGTTAATCACATTATATAGACGATTTGACTATAGCAAATTTCTCTCCCCGCTGTCAAGACTGCGACTAATCAACCTTGTATCATACTTAGGGCGATGTGATTCGTTTTGCTATTGGGGATAAAGGGGCAAAAAATAGTAAAGCGTATTTCAGGCCCTTCAATGTCTAGTGGTATTCATCACGTGTTCGATCGCGATTCCGATAGTGAGCTTTGATATCACAACAAACCTGATCTTTATCTTTTTTCCAGTATTTCTTCTGCATTTCCTTCGAGTTCAATGTTGATGCAGCCATCGACATACTAGGGGAGCATGTACCTGAAACTGTTCAAAGAGCGCAACTTCCTCCTCTCAGGTTTGTAAGTGTATACTTAGTGTCGCGACTGAATCAGATCAGATCGTATCTTTCAATACCACAAATATTTAAATATTTTTTCTTTCAGCACTGGACATGTCTGGCGCTGCTCCGAGTATTGCGTACAATTGCGGTTCCAGCCCCCTAGCCTTTGTCCTTGCGTGCTTTCTGCGATCTCTAACACTCCGAGAGCTGGAGCGGAGCAAGGTGAGAACCTTTTTTTAAAATTTTCCTGATAAATATCGACTTGAGAATTCAATAAGCGAGCGCACGGTGGAGATGCACAAAATGTTTGTAAAGGTATGTGAACGAATTACATTTTTTTAAAAATTTTATGAAGGCACTCAATCTCCAACTGCTCGTTCTGTCATTCTTCGGGTTCGGTTCAGTCACTTTTCTGCTGAACTATTTCGAAGTGTACCAGTCTGTGCTGGAAGAGTATACGGTCGTTTTTGTAAGACTTTTCTATTTCGAATAAATTTCATAAATTGATTTCAGGTCGGCAGTTTTCTCACTGTCTTTTCGCCCATATCGAATCTCTACTACATTAGACCGTGCAGAGAGTATGGAGCTAACCCCAAGAAACAAAAAAAAAACAATAAGAATACAGATACTGCATTGGGCTGCTCATCGGGATGGGTGTAATGAAGGAGCGCAAAACTGCCCGCATGAACCTCTCGAATATGACGCTATCGAAGACTTACAATTTGTCATGATTTTGATATATGTATGAATTCGATGGTGCTTTTGTCTTATACAACTGGCTATTTTTAAATTTGTATTCTAGAGATGTTATGTGAAATCCCTCGTTAGCGACTCACCGAGTGCCGCACATTACATGACCTGCGAAAGCAAAGCCACTTCCATGCCGACGGCCCTAATTATGAATCCACGATAAGTTTCACTCGACAAAACATTTGCAATCCAATGCAATCAATATTCTGTTATTGTATTAATCCACTTCAAGCTCCCCGATAAAAAATACAAAAACAAGCGAATGTACCCATGAGGGACGCACGATAATACCTAGAGTATTCATAATTTCGGAGAGACTCCATTGACAGAACGTTGGAGCACAAGAACTGAATGAATGGGAATACAAGAGTAGTCATTCTATCGCAGCCACAGAGTCGAAAAGGCACGAGATATCGAGAAAGGATTCATATTTTGTTGCCGTGAGTCAAGAGGTTTTTGAATGAGGAGGTCTATCGCTATCAACAACAAATGATCTCAGACGTTTCCCTAATAACTGAATAAAATGGTGATTGTTAACTTTTCCAGCACGTTCTGCGCGTATGAAATTTCAATAAATAACGAAATTTTATTGTACAAAATGCTCAAATGTCAGGCAACTTTAGCAGCAACATTGGTGATCAGTATATTATCAGCTATCGGTTTTCGACATTGGCGATATTACAGTTGATGCGTGGGTATACACAATTGCTTACATGGAGAAACGAAAGATGGTCAATTTATTCCATCCTTATTGATGAAGTTTAGTCAACGTATCTTGTGTGAGAAGTGAAATTTGTTATGATTTTGGGTTGGTAGGCTGTCGTTACAGCTTCAACTGATCGGGTCTTTTGTTCAATTCGTTGTTGAACATATCAAAGTAGACATCACCGATCGCTTCTGGATTTAGGATGTCAATTCGAGCTGATTTCTTGGAGGATAGACCTGCAAAATAAAAATTGATATCAGGGAGGACACTTTTCTCATTGTTTGGAACAGTGCGTCGCTGAGGGCAGTCGAACAGCATCAATACCAACCGAACAAGTGCACCATCCGCTTCCTTAGTAGGTGATGCCTGGTAAGCAGCAGCGCCGGCTCGATGATTGCTGCAGCGGTGCAGCACTGCAATATCACTTATATCTTAAAAAAACGTTCTCTGTAAGAACGGGATGGTCTTCCACAGGGGGTGGCACAATGATTCAAAATGCTCCGATCGAGCTGAAATTTGTTGTGGGTACTCCCTAGGGGTTAGGTATGCCACCGGTAACTTTTCATGGTGATTCATGCACATCATGCACGAAAATTAAATTTCATTTTTGACCCTCATGCGATATACAATTCGATAGAGCATCAAAAGTTATGTCTGGAGCTCGATTTTCAGCCTTCTTCGACAAAGCATGACCGATTTGCATGGTTAAAACTGCATTTTTCGACAGTTTTCAATTTTTAAGATTACCAAGATCTCATTTGCACCAGTTGATTTTGTGCTCATTAGAAGCGCTTTGAACTTCCGCATCGACATGATTTTTTTCAATATTTATATCGGTGGCCTAAGGCCTCATTTTTCATGTTTTCTAGCACGAATTCGTCGACGCAGGTTCGAATCCGCTCCCCTGCATCATCTTTTGCCGGCGTGATATCGCATGCAAAAGAGTTCTTCCGAAGTAAAATCACTTTTCATCTATTTTCACATTGTTTAGAAGTTGTCTGGTATAATTTTCAGATGAAATTTTGATCATGCCCATCCGACGATTTTTCACATAACAGCAAAAAATGACTCGATGATTTTTTCGCATATTTCGATAGCCCTAAAGGTCCTCTATCGATTTCAGTTATTCTCATGCGTCTGTGATCTTAATTGGCTTAGTTACGGAAGGTCTAAGTTAGGCACTTTTTATGGGTTTTCGAACATAAAACAGAGCAATGTTTATCAAATTGGCTGAAAATCGGGCTCTAAGGCTAATTTCATGTGCTGAACACGCCTATGTACTTTATTTTCCATGATTCGAAAATTTGCATTTTCATGAAAATTTCAATCGAATGTTTCTCGAAAACGGAGAATTTTGCCATTCCAATTTTTTGATATGTTGTAGCCAATGATCAGAGCTCTGCAACGCGTCCGGTCTCGACTCGTGGTTAGGGGATCTTCGTGGTTAAATGCTTAAAGAACGCAAGAGTCTTATTCGAGAAAAACCCTCATTTCATCCTCATTTTCGCTCATTCCGAGTCAATCGCGGCGCCCGTGCGGTGTAGAATGAGGCGAAACGATCATTTCACACCGCACGGGCGCCGCGATTGGCTCGGAATGAGGGAAAATGAGGGTGAAATGAGGGTTTTTCTCGATTTAGACTCTTGCGTTGTTTAAGCATTTAAGAGACCGGATCGGTAAAAATGGAGTACCCCCCGGACACGCTCCTACCGAATTGAGTTCTGCTAGCCCATAATCTAGTGTTAGGAGGGTGTTGGCCCCACATTGCCTATAGTACCCTACATTTCCATTTCTTGCTCTCGAGGGGGAAGAATAGTGATAAATATCTATAAGTGGTCAAAAAATCATGTTTTCTCACCCTGTCAAGATAGACCCAATTTTACATTTTCAATGTATTAGGGGTGTCCAAACACTGAAAATCAGCATATAAGATTTATTTATGCTCACCGCCATAACTGCCTTTTTGACTACAATTTTCGGTTTTCTCGTGAAAAGAGGTCATTTTTGGGGGTCCGTCCAAGGCGGACTATGTGGGCGATGAAGCCAGATGATACCTGCAACGATTCCACTATCGAAAACTAAAATCGATTTTACCCGGAATTGGAGGCATGCGCCCAAGTGAAACTCACTGCATAAAGCGGTTCATGAACATCAAGCTCCAGACATGGTTTCACTTCGGATTTTCTAGAAATTATAAGGGTCCCCCCCTTTGGTTTCAGATGAACAGCAAAATCAACATGGGGGACCCTTATGTGAAAAATCGTCGGATGGGCATGACCAAACTTTCATCTGAAAAATGGTGAAAACATTTTCACAACAACCCCTAAGTATATAAAAACTTAATTTACTTCGGAAGAACTCATTTCCATGCGATATCATGCCGGCAAAAGATGATGCAGGGGAGCGGATTCGAACCTGCGTCGACGAATTCGTGCTAGAAAACATGAAAAATGAGGCCTTAGGCCACCGATATAAATATTGAAAAAAATCATGTCGATGCGGAAGTTCAAAGCGCTTCTAATGAGCACAAAATCAACTGGTGCAAATGAGATCTTGGTAATCTTAAAAATTGAAAACTGTCGAAAAATGCAGTTTTAACCATGCAAATCGGTCATGCTTTGTCGAAGAAGGCTGAAAATCGAGCTCCAGACATATTTTTTGATTCTCTATTGAATGGTATATCGCATGAGGGTCAAAAATGAAATTTATTTTTCGTGCATGATGTGCATGAATCACCATGAAAAGTTACCGGTGGCATACCTAACCCCTAGGGAGTACCCATAACAAATTTCAGCTCGATCGGAGCATTTTGAATCATTGTGCCACCCCCCTCCCGCTCTTACATAGAACGCGTTTTAAAACGCGTTCTCTGTAAGAACGGGATGGCCTTCCACAGGGGGTGGCACAATGATTGAAAATGCTCCGATCGATCTGAAATTTGCTGAGCATCAAAAGTTAAGCCTGGAGCTCGATTTTCAGCCTTCTTGGGCAAAGCATGATCGATTTGCATGGTCAAAACTGCATTTTTCGACAGTTTTCAATTTTTAAGAATATGAAGATCTCATTTGCTCCAGTTGATTTTGTGCTCATTATACGCACCGTGAAATTCTGCATCGCCATGATTTTTTTCAATATTTATTTCGGTCGCCTAAGAGACCATCCACGGGAGAGCGTACCTACCCCACGGATGACTTTTTTGCAACCCTGTCCAATATTTTGCGGGTGATGTTCTCATACCGATTGCTGATATTTGGCCCAATATGGAGGGTTCTAGTGCACTCTCCGCAAAACGTCAGGCTCGACCTAAAAAAATCCGAAATTTTCAACGTTAAAAAATTTATGTTCTGAAAAGCTTATCATACGTATTTTTGGGCGTAGATTCCAAAAAACACAGTTTCGAAGCGATCGGTAAACAATAAAAGGTCGAAAATGACGATTTTCGTCAAATTTCGTCTCTCCTGAAAATTTTTTGTTCACGTCGGCATTTTTAACATCGATTTTCGGATTCTACGTGAAAAACTGGTTCGGCTACCTTTTTTTCAAATACCAGATATCAGGGCGCCGGATTTTATAAGACTTGGGCCGATGCGGACACGCCTATTTTCACGAAATGTGCCACATCAAGAGTCCACAGAAAAAAATTTCCATCAGTTATTTTTGCCTGTAATGGTGTTTTTCCGTCATTATGAACCTTTTTACGATTTTTCGTCATCAGTTTCATTGCAACGTTGCAATGGAGGGGAGAGAGGGTTGCAACGTTGCAACGAGAGGGCGAGGGGAGGGGGAGGGATGCAACGTTGCAATGGACGTTGCAACGTTGCATCGATTCGCTACCTTCCGAGTTCAGAAAGCAATTTTCGAGTCAAAATTCTTGAACTTTATCATGATGACGATAAATAAACCGATTTTTCACCTCGATATTTCGCCAATTTCGTCAATATCATCTAATTTCAAAAAATTCCGTGCACTCTTCAATTTTTCGCTAATACACTGTACTCTCAGCGTAAATTTAAATCGAATATAATATAGTTTTATACACTATTCTTGATGTTGATATAAAGCATATTTCATTCAGAAAGAATTATTGAACGCTTTCGGTGCTAGCGCAAATTACCTTTTGGGGCTTAGAGAAGAGTATCACGTGCACTCTAGTCGCGCCGGGTTAGAATCAGCAGGGAGAGGCGGTGTGCGCAAGGGGAAAGAGGAGGGGGAGGGATGCAACGTTGCAACGTCCATTGCAACGTTGCATCCCTCCCCCTCCCCTCGCCCTCTCGTTGCAACGTTGCAACCCTCTCTCCCCTCCATTGCAACGTTGCAATGCAAGCGCGAGTGAAGAGACTCTATTGCAACGTTGCAAACACCGAATGGCCAACCCTAGTTTGGGGTCATGTCGGAATTGACCACAATAACCTGTACTATTGCACTTAAATTTCGTAAACTAACATAAAAATAATTTTTAGGCCCATTAAAGTACTTTAGCATGGCTCGGAGATACTATTTCGACATGACCCCAAACCCAGTTTTTCACATAAGGGGAGACCCTTATGTGAAAAAAGTCGAGGTGAGTCATGTCCACCGATATGGTCAAACTGATGACGAAAAATCGTAAAAAGGTTCATAATGACGGAAAAACATCATTAGAGGCAAAAAGAACTGATGGAAATTTTTTTCTGTGGACTCTTGATGTGGCACATTTCGTGAAAATAGGCGTGTCCGCATCGGCCCAAGTCTTATAAAATCCGGCGCCCTGATATCTGGTATTTGAAAAAAAGGTAGCCGAACCAGTTTTTCACGTAGAATCCGAAAATCGATGTTAAAAATGCCGACGTGAACAAAAAATTTTCAGGAGAGACGAAATTTGACGAAAATCGTCATTTTCGACCTTTTATCGTTTATCGATCGCTTCGAAACTGTATTTTTTGGAATCTACGCCCAAAAATACGTATGATAAGCTTTTCAGAACATAAATTTTTTAACGTTGAAAATTTCGGATTTTTTTAGGTCGAGCCTGACGTTTTGCGGAGAGTGCACTAGAACCCTCCATATTGGGCCAAATATCAGCATTCGGTATGAGAACATCACCCTCAAAATATTGGACAGGGTTGCAAAAAAGTCATCCGTGGACCGCTCCCAGAAGCTACGTTCTCTCATGAATGGTCTCCTAAGGCCTCATTTTTCATGTTTTCTAGCACGCAATCGTCGACGCGGGTTCGAATCCGCTCCTTTGCATCAACTTTTGCCGGCATGATATCGCATGCGAATGAGGTGTTTTCGACACGAAGTCAAGTTTCATCTACTTAGGGGTGGTTTTGGCGATGTTTTCACCACTTTTCAGATGAAATTTTGGTTATTCCCATCCGACGATTTTTCACATAAGGGTCCCCCCTATTGATTTTTTTGTTCATCTGAAAGGTTGGCGAAACCAAAGGGGGGACCCTTATGTGAAAAATCGTCGAATGGGCAGGACCAAAATTTCACCTGAAAATTAGACCAGACAACTTCTAAACAATGTGAAAGTATGTGAAAAGTGATTTTACGTCGGAAGAACTCATTTGCATGCGATATCATGCCGGCAAAAGGTGATGCAAGGGAGCGTATTCGAACCCGCGTCGACGATTGCGTGCTAGAAAACATGAAAAATGAGGCCTTAGGCGACCGAAATAAATATTGAAAAAAATCATGTCGATGCAGAATTTCACGGTGCGTCGAATGAGCACAAAATCAACTGGAGCAAATGAGATCTTCATATTCTTAAAAATTGAAAACTGTCGAAAAATGCAGTTTTGACCATGCAAATCTTTCATGCTTTGCCCAAGAAGGCTGAAAATCGAGCCCCAGGCTTAACTTTTGATGCTCTAACGAATGGTATATCGCATGAGAGTCAAAACTGAAATTTATTTTTCGTGCATGATGAGCATGAATCACCATGAAAAGTTACCGGTTGCATACCTAACCCCTTGGGATTTCTCACATTAAATTTCAGTTTGATCGGAGCATTTTTAATCATTGTTCCTCCCCCCTCCCTCTCTTTCTTATATTGTTTTTTTTTTTTATTTTTTTTTTCTTTTTTCGAAAAAAAACTGAGAGTTTGTGAATTTTGCTTCTAGCGGAAATAAGTATTCAAAAAGTATTTGTATAAAATAATTGATGTTTGGCTCACGAATCGAATGGCCGTGAAGAGCGGATCGATTATGTGCAAATTGCCGTAAGCAATGAATGCAAGCACAAGAACGACGAATTTGAGTGAGAGCGACAAGCAGCAAATCGGAATGAGAACTCTCGTCAGAGAGATGACTTCTCTGACCTGAATTAATCTTTGATCTTTGATCTCTTGCTTTTGATATCCACAAAACTCGACCTGAAAACGTGTGCCCAGCGTGGCTTTGTTGAATTTCCCATTATATCGCTGTGATGAACGCAAGAAGGAGAGAACAACCAGCTAAAAAGGGGATTTTTTTGTTAATTCAGTGCATTTGCTACCAGTAGAGCGATCCCGTTAAGACCGGCCACGAGAAATACGGAGAGTTTCTGGGAGAATTCGCTGGCCGCGTAGAGTTTCTTGCCGTTTACTGTTGGCCCTTAACATAGTCAGGCACTGTTATTCATCATTTTTCAACTATGAGCTTGATCGTGATCATATTTCGAATAACTGACCGTCCTGGTCCAGCATCGTACACGGAAGTGCGATGAATAGCTGGAATGAGCGGAATGATCTTCTGATTCTCGCATACTAGAGATGTGTTGTCACAATACGTGCGTAGACATACGAAATGTCACGTATCATAGGAAAATGTAGAAGGTCACATTTCTAGTTTTCGATTGGATATTCTACGAAACATATGAGCACTAGATTGTACACAAACCTCGGAATTTATGCAGATTGCAACGATTGATGGCGGCGAAATGCGCTTGTTCACGTACAGTCCTGAAACGATATTAAAGAAAGTATTCTCCACCGCTCCGTTAAAATTGCGATCGTCAGACGCAATGATAAGAGCACTCCGATGCGATTCTTCAAAAATGTGGTTCAAACATACTCGGAAATCTCCCGATCACCAGACGCTCGATTGTGATTAGCAGTTGCGCGACAGTGCAACTATTAGGTTTGAAACTACTGCAATTCCTCATTCGTGATTCCTGAATGATTTTTTTTACCATCTGGTCCTTTCCATTCGTGCGGGTCGATCAGTCTATTGATGGCAACAGAGATGTGCGATGTCGTAAGGAACAACAGTCCGAGACCATTGGCAGTTAATAGCGATCTAGAAAGTAGATTATAAAATATAGAAGGTCACCAAAAAGCTGGAACTGCTTTTTTAATCATATGAATGACATGACTATAATAGGAAGGAATACTCAGAAAAAAAAAGTAACTGACTTGATTCCATAACTCAGAGCCGATGTAAGCAGGGCGTAAAGATAGACCAAGACAAGGGGCGTAGCGGACACAGCTATCATCAATTCGATCCAAGTAGTAAAAACGAACAAATGCATTGCCTACAATTCGAAACTTTCGATGGAAACACACGTCGAATGAAGGAAACGATGTTATGTCTGAGTGTATTCGGAATGATACACAGCTCACTAGAGAAAAACATGAGTTTACGATGTGTACAAGAGAGTCCGAATATCTCGAGCTTTTCCCGAATATCGCCTAAGGGCACGCACATCCCGGTTGTGATCATCGTAGCAATGCGTCTTTGATAGGTGCAAAACTGTTTTTTTAGTATAATACATGATGTTTTCAGAGTCAATTGATCAGGATGTATCACAAACTTGGGAGGGGCAAAATCGTAGTCGCGAAGACGTCCGCACAACGACGTAGAAACATTAATTATATCAGGTACTTTTTTATAATATCGCAGAAATCAAAAAATATCGTAGATATTTTTAAAACCAAACCATGGGAAAACAAGTGAAACTATATGTCAGTCAACATCAAATATTTATCGAACGGACACCATTTTAGGAAGATGCGCTTGTGAAGCAATCCTTGATAATGTTGAAACCTCTCTGTTCAAGCTCATCATCTTCCAGATTGTCTTTCGGATCGACTTGTTCGTGACTAACAACATTGGCGCCGGAGTCAGGTACCTCAAATAGATGCGTGGGTTTTGATATCATTCGGATTGCAACAAACTTCAGATACTCTGGTGCGCGCGCCCAAGTTGGAATCAAGTAGGATTGGGCGTTTCCAAGTAGCGCACAAGCTTGGACCCAACTTGGAAAACCGCTCTCTCCATTTCCCATACTTTCTCGCTCTGTCTCTTTCTCTCCCTCTCTCACCTACAGTACTTTGACCCTGCTTGATTCCAACTTGGGCGCCCGAGCGAGAGAGTGAGAGAAAAAGAGAAAACGAGATAGCATGGAAAATGGAGAGACCAAAGCGATTTCCAAGTTGCCCCCAAGCTTGTACGCTACTTGGGAGCTACTTGATTCCAACTTGGGCGCGCGCACCAGAGTACGTAAGCCAAGGCAATTGAAAAGCAATTAAATTCAATGTATCGAGGTCCATTTCGACTACTGTTAGTGAGACGCTCAAGTAGAAGTAAATCTAAAGAAAAATTTAAAAATTATCTAAGCGAAAATAGTGAAAACCACTATCGATCCCATGTACGGCAGACTGAAAATCATAGTCAGAAAACCGACAAGGAATAAGTTGCGCTCGATGATGTAATGCCTGATATTCATTTGCGATCATTTTTTTAAGTTCATTTACGACCAGAGGAATTCACGCAAAGTTCAAAAGTTTTCAAGCCTCACTTCTTCACGTGAACCTTTTTGAGTCGCATGAGGCAAGCCCCGTATAACAGCGATGATAGTGTATTCGAAACAAAGGTTACCAGAGCCATGAAGAAATAAATAGAGTACTGAAATGAGTTTGATTGCCAGACATGATAAATCTTCTTTCTTAGTTGGACATCAATAACCAAATCTTACCTCGAGGTGATCACGGATCGCACCCATGTAATAAAACTTGTACCTGGGCTTGTTTTTAGAAAAATATCTTTGAAAAAGAGAGATTCACACTTGTGGATTTTCCATTTCGTAGATTGTTGTAGCATCCCTGAGTATATAGGCAACGGGACAAAATGCGCAAATCATGCTCAAACCAAAGCCGACAAAGTGGAACCAGCTCCAGAACTGGAATAAAAAATATTTTTGTGAAATGATAGAAAAAAATGAAACCTTGTCGTGTTGAATTGGGAAGTAGAGTGTGGTGAAGCGGTTAAACGCGACTAAAACACCGATACACTCGGATAGGCAATTGAAATAGTACGCACTTCTGAAATGTTTTGTTTTGAGCATGAAACTTATTTTTACGAAAAGTACTAACATGTAGCCAGTTGTGAGTAGGACACTGTTATCTTCCAATCCACTATAAAATTGATTGACTATCGGATAGAGCGAAATGCGAAAGGCGAAGTAACCAAATATCACCGCCGCAATGTTCTGAAGAATCAGTTAAACTTTTTCATCAAATTTGCGCCTACCACAATTGCTAGCACATTGAACATTCGGTAGAAGCTGGAGTTATAGGTACTCTTTCTTTTTTTGAAGATCGTTGTTAATTCAATGAAGTAAAGCACGATGAGTAGTGGAACGTAGACTGAATAAACGAGAAATGCACAATCGTCGAGGAACATGCTGTAAAAAGAGCAACGTTTAATGGTATCAAAATTTGGCAATAATCTTCTGGCTATTGAAACCATTGACGCTGATACAGATATGACGCACGAGACTATACAAAGAGAAAATAGGGGCTACCCTTTCATCACACGTCCTTTACGAGACTAACGCTGATCTCATGAATTGGACGATGGGAGATGTTTTGAGTCTTTCCCCGTCTATACAAGCATGGGAATATGATGCGAGATACAAAGTACGCAGAGTCCACAAGTGGTGGTGTGAGGAAGTAGAGATTCGATTAAATAGCTTGGAAAAATATTAGAGCCTTTCAAGGAAAATGCTCTATTAATTTTCCCGTACGAGTGCACACGCAAAAACAATAATAACATCACGCTGATTTATTCACAGCGTTCAATAGACCGTGTCCACTCTAGCCCTTTTCGGGCATAGCAAACGCGCATGAGTTTGTATCAAGAAAGTCGGGCACTCTGCCGGGTACATGCTGATCTATCACGTAGCAAGTGTTAGTCCACAGAAACAACGACAATCATCAGTATTTATTATTTCATCAATTGAAATTATCAAGAATCATCTCAGTAGATACATTGGAAATCAATTTCATAATCGAGTTGATACTTGAACTGTCGTCTGGTGCACTGTCACTGATCCATTCTTCGAAAAACTGTTAATCTTGGCCAATTTGCCCAAAAAGATCCTCTTAATTGCCAGCCGGATGGATTTGTTCGTGAGTAGCAGCATCGGTGCGGGCGCGAGATATCTGAAAGGACACAATGAAGTACCTGCTCCAGATCATTCTGTTAGTCCGATCGCTACTGCAACCTATCGTCTCAACTATGCACAAGGTATTCTCACTTGAGGTCAGTGAGCCAAGGCAGTTGAAACGCGATGAAGAGTACTAAATCAAGGTCCAACTGAGCACCGACCATGGAGATATTCAGGTAGAAGATCAACTGAATTTGATAAATATATTTCGTGGGATTTGACATATCTCTACTATTTCAGCTCAATCTCTTTTGACAGCCCGAGAAAGCATTCGAAATATGAGGGCTCGTGCAGAATAACCATCACTTCATGAAACTGACCATAGCCGCCATGTATGGCAGACTAAAGATCATCGTCAAAAAGCCAACCAGAAAGAAATTGCGCTCGACTGTGTAGTTCCTGATCAAAGTGTTGCATTCGTTAACATTCCAAACCTGGCGCACCTTGCCACCGAAAACATACACAGGCGAATCAAACATGCGCCGTAGAGTACCGATGAGACGGAATTGCAGACGATTGTAACAATGAACATGTTGAACCAGACAGAAGCCTGCAGTGGATATTGTTCCTGGCATGTAAACCCCCAAAAAATTCAATTCGATTTATACAGGTCAATCAATGCCTGTTGAATCCCGTTTCTTGGCTTCTAACCTCCATTCTGCCTACCTGTGGCGTCGGTGATACATCGTCCAAGTAGTACCATCTGAATCCGAGTTGAGTATCGACCATTTCGGCAAACATATTCGCATCATCGAATAGATGGAAGATGGGAAGAATGGATACGAGGAAGCAGAAAGTGATCCCGAGACCGAGCGCCCACCGCCAGAACTGGAAAGTTCTTGAAATAGTTTCGTATTAAAAAATTTTTTTTTTTAAATTTAATTATGAGTGTCACTGCTGTGATCTGAAACAACTGAAGAAAATTCGAACAAACATTCTCGTGTAGCGAGGGGAAGTACAACGTGGTGAAGCGATTAAACGCCAGAAATACGCCGAGAAACTCGGACAGGCAGTTGAGGTAGTAGGCGCCTCTGTAAATTTCTAAGGATCAATATTGAAGTTGATAACTAAAAATGATGAAAAAACATACGAGTAGGTAACCGTGAGCCATCCACTATTCTTGAGCATCGATCCGTAGAATCCATTAACGATAGGATAGAGATTGAAGCGAAACACAAAAGTGCCAATCAAACAAGCTGCGATGTTCTGAAAACGTTCCTAAAATTCCTCGCCACATGAAATAATTACGAACCACAACTGCCAGCACGCTAAACGTCCGGTAGAAGCTGGAGTTGCACGAGTTCTTCCTCTGCTTGAATATGGCAACGAGTTCGAGTAGGTAGAGAATGAGAAGTGCGGGCACATAAGCAGCGTAAGCAAGAAGAGCCCAGTCGAGCGGGTACATTCTGAAACAATGGATGGATCTAGTCTAATGGATCTAGTCTTATTCCTTGAAAATTTGTCAACGACGGACACGATCTAAAGGAATAAATTGGAAAGGACGAAGTCAAACGGGTAGATTTTGGAACAGGCATGATTGTTCAAGTGATATGATTCCTAGAATTTGAAATAATCTGAACATATTCCAAAAAGTAAAGAAGCGATAATGAGCTAGACAGGAGTTTTCTTGATTTTCTAAAGAGAATCCAGTATGTGTCAACACTAAGATGCAGAACATGTGATTGGAATGAATTTCACTTCCGCAAAAAAAATGTTTCCGGAACTGTAACTGTCTGACTAGTCGGGGAAAATATGCGCAATTAGGCGTACCGCTTCTAGCCGTGCAATCCGAGCAAAGAAATGCGGAGCTCTTGACCAATATCATACAGCGAGCCATAACATCTGGAATGCGGAAGCAATCGTCCGGAATACTATACAAATGACGTCGGCGAACTGCAAACCCGTGCTAGCCGCCTGACATTCCGAAATAGACGAGACGCAATCAACATCAGGTCCGCCGCTGCTGGAGGATTATAGTCTGAAATGTCGATGGAAAAGATCTGCTGAAAGGGCAAATCAGGAAGTTGAGCCTGATGTTCCGTTGGCTAATCTTTCAAAAAACACCATTCGTAAAAAAGAGAGTTTTTTCAAAATTAGTTATCGCAGGCTCTAGACTTCTTTCCAAATCGAATAAAGTAGAGTTAAAGTAGAATCTAAAGTAGAGTTACTTAGAGTTACCATCGGGTGACGTATGGATCATGCATGTCCTTCCGTAACGGCGACCTATTTCGACGCATTCAAGCGGGATTTGGACAAGAAGAAATGATTATGGGCCACACCATGAAAATATTTTTTTTTGGCAAAAGAGAAATGCAAAGAGCGAAAATCGCTCAAACATGAACAATCAAAACCAAGCTATCTGAACGATTGAAATATTTGATGTCTTCTTTCAAGATCCGCGTTTTTACAAGCGCATCAAATACGGTCATGAAATGCGTGCTTATAAAAAAAGAGCAAACGTGAAGGGCCATAGCTCTAGTTTCGCCTCTGCGATGCAAATGTTGGTATTACTGTATCTTCTTTTACCTTCTACAGCTGCTCTCATTCTCACAAGGCCGTCCGCGCATTACTGTAAGTAAATTTTTCCATCCTAATACAAACTGATCGCCATTTCGCTTATCCCCGAAAAAGATTACGCGAAATAAGAAACGATAACTATTTCTAAAACTCATATAAATTGACTGCAAATTTCAGCCGATTCGCTAAGAATCAAATGCGATGCACTTCCCTATCGCACCGTGTTCCTCGACCAAAACTGCTACTTCGCCATCAATGAACGCGTAAGGCCAGAATATTTTCACAGGAGAAGATAAGCTAGCTTAGCTTGATCATGATGGCGCGTCGAAGCAATGTTTTGCCGTCTTTCCCGGATCGAAATTCGCTGGTAGAGCACCGGATGGAGTATGGAGTGCGCTCTTCGCCGAGGTGGGAGCAATATTGCCTGATAATTGCTTTATTGCAAAAAAAACCTTCAGAAGAGTCAATTCCTTCAAGACACTGATTTGAGCGGATCCAAGAAGGTGATGTGTATTTACGGTAAGCGTTGTTTCTAAATACATTTTATTTTGTGGTTTGTAGCGTATGATACAAGTATGAAATACAATATTCATTCAGAGAACAAATTCCGCTGTTCTTCCGGTGTATCTACATCAATTCCCGGAAGATGCATTCATAAAAGCGATAAAAAGATGAACTATGCACAGGTTTGCAGTGTGGAAGCGAACAGAAGTGAGGAAGAAACAATTTCAGGCGTCAAGCTACTGCGCAAAGGTCGGTGACCTTCCTTCTCCTCAGACAGACCTCGAGAATAGAGATATCGCTGGTAATTGATGTATGTTTTCATAATCATCAGCGAAAATTCAGCCGCCAGCAAGTCTGCCGTCTGGCTGCGGCCCGCCCACTCAAAATCATGGTCAGGCAGAACTGCGCTATCGCGATTCGGAACCTGTCCGGATTCTCCTCTCTGTAAGATATGTATTGTCCTCACTACCTACAGACTATTGGGAAGCTAACACAGCCAATTCTGAGACGGTGGAGTGATAATGAGATGATGTTGCTCTTGCAGACGCGGCCAATGACCCGTCGTCATGCGGCAAAGCGGTCGCTGCCACCACAACCGGCGTCAACTCAACCAAGGGATATTGGATGCTAGCTGAGCAATCGAACACGTTAGTCAACGTCATCAATTGTAAAAAAAATTATTGGCACAAAAAATATCAAGACTCCAAAAAAAACTCTCTCATTTGTTGACATTTCAATCTTTCGAAAAAATAATTGCAAACAAAAAAAAACAAATTTTCAGACTGGGCGTCGTGTGCGTTGGCGATGCTGACAGCGACTTCTTTACAGGTTCCATTTTTAGAAAAAATAAATAAAATGGAAATACAATAGTTCAGCCCCTCCCAAGAAAACACGACCGCCGGCCGTGAAAGTCGACTGCAAGGACAACCACGTTTGGGATGACAAGACGGGACGGTGTGAATGTATGCAGCCACCAGACTTTCTCCCAAACTGGGATAATTGTATATTCACATCTTCGAAATTGAACCGGCAAATTGCAGGGACCGGCGACCGTGATGTGTGCGTGAAAATCTTCAATCTTGAAGACAAATTCGAATTCATTCGAATTCCGGGATACCCTAATACGAAAACACCCGGAGTCGACGTTTGTGGATCATAACTTGCTTTACCTAATCAAGATATTTCAGTTCGATTTTCAACATCCAAATAACACTCGAGTGTTCAAAGCGCCGTTCGAGGATAGGGTAAGCTAAACTCAAATTCACAAGAAAACAATCATAATTCTGTCAAAATATATTTGTAAACATAATAGTAAACGTGTACATTGGATGAAGACTATGTGCCAGCAGGCCCAGGCCTTCATATTGGAATAAATACTGTAAACAGTGAAACTGCAAATATTAAAATATCAGACATACCGCGCGATCGTTCGACGTGGTTGCATGGCAACGTTCTGGTCGTCGCCTGGCGCCGATTCTGTCTGGGCTGAGGTGCCTCTTACATTTTTTCTCGTCGACCGAGCGGGCTAGAGAGTGTGCAAAATGAAGAGATGTCGGTATCATTTCTCGAGCTCGACTTGTTTCGTACAGGCATACGTAGGCGTGCTAAATGCGCTTTCAAAACGACTTTGTAGAAAAGATGTATGACTCTAATTTCTGAGCAACACTGAACGGAACTTTTATTGTTACAGATCAAGCATATACAGCATGTCGAGTACGGCGAATACAGTCTCTATGCGTCGTTGCAAGCCTCGAGGTAAGAAGCCTACGATCCCGACAGTGTTTCTGAAAGCCTATGGGGAGCCCCTTGCCTATGGCTCGATATCTTTTGTTCCGTAATCTATTTTGATGGTTCCGTCTTTGAGGTGGTACGGCCTGTCTCGTGTTTCCTGCGTGTGCGATGTGCACGAAACGGAGGAGAAAGTGGAGAAGGAACAGTGCGTGGAGCACCATGAGTGGAGCGAGGAACAGCAGCGATGCGTCTGTGAGTTAACGATCATTTTTGGTCATGGTCTCTTCCAACAGTTGGTCTTCCATCACCGCATCGCCTTTCTTCTTGCTGGGAAAATTTATTTAAGGGACGCTCGATGACAAATTCGCCGGCGAGGTCTACAATCATGAGGGCAAGCGGATGCTGTTGGAGATTCCGAGTATGCAAACTTTTCCGCACTAAGAATTCAGGTTATTGGTTCGTTGCCATTTCAGACTGGCCCTTCAACAAGCGGCTGAGCCTGAATCTACTCGACGCGAGCATGCCTGACTTTGTGTACAAGGTGAATGAGATCCTGAATTATTTTTACCTTATCCACCTTTTCTTCATTTTCTTCATCCATTTCCTTTTATTCTTCTCCATTGTCTCACTTTATCCATCGACACCTTCAGATCACCCGGCACATAACGCGTCAGGGCTGCTTCTGCACCATCTACAGCGGCAAACACCTGCAGTCGGTGCGTATCCAATCTATTCGAGGAGACCTTGATACGTATTTTTTTAAAATTCTTACATCAGTTCACAACGTTCCGTACAACTATTCGCGTCATTACATTGCGTCAAGTATTTTTCAGTGGCAATGCAGTCCGACGCGAGGTTACGGCGACCACCCATGCGCTTCCAAGTCAGTGCCATTTTTCTCGCCTTTCTTTACTCTCCGCTACCAGTGCTACTGTAGGTTCGGTGCAACACCGCTGCCCAAACTGGAACAAGGCTCGATGCGGATCGTTTGCGAGTGCATGAATGGCGACTCCGGGAAAGGTAGTTTTTTTTGTGATGATTATTTTGAAATTTAAACTTTCATTTTGTTGATTTACTTTAGAAAGGCGTATCCGTAATCCGGAACCTCCCAAGTGCATAGCCATGCACGAGTACAGTGAGAAAACGAAGAAATGCGAATGTGAGCCTGCTTTTTCTCCAATTCACTATTTTTTCGCTATAAAGGTAGTTAAAACATCTTTCAGGGACTGGTGGTCCACAAGGTTGCGTGTATTTGATGAACACCCGAAACCAGTCGTACGTCCACAATCTGACTAATTGGCCGAAAAAAATAAATAGCTTTGTAAGTTTTTTGTTCAATGAAAAATAGATCTGGCGATCAGAGTAAAGCCATGATGCAAAATAGTTCCCATTTTGCAAATAACCCTTTATTTTTTCGAAACAAAATTATTTTTCAGGGGAACTTTCACACGAATAGGGATTGGATTCATCAGGTCCGTTTCTGGAAATTGAAAAGACAGCTATCAATCGCGAATTCTCATCGTTGAGGCAAATTCAGTTATAATTCGGCAGCTGCAGATACAATGATGGTTGCAGTTGGCCTGGATAACCGTGCGTCGAGGCTGCGAAGCGATCGTGTGGTCATCGCGTCATCGAGAAGTTCACTGGTTTGAGGTATTCGGGGCTTTGCAACGTTCGTTCGTCTTTTCACTGTTGAGTTTTGACACGGCGGCGCGCCATGCAAAAGGGATACACAAATAAAGAAAGATATTTTAGCACCGAGTCCTCGACCAGCTCACGTACGGGACGTACCGCGTACCACAGAAGAGTTTCGGAGACGTGGAGGGCGGATGTGAGCTCAGTCTCACTACGTTTTTAGCAGAAATTAGAATGGCATCTTCGGTACCTCTTTTGAGACGAGTTAGAAGTTTATCGGACTTATACTTTCAACAATTCTTTACAATTAGTATCTGCCACGTTATATTTCTGACCAAACCACAACCATGAGAGAAGACCCATAACCAAAACCATTTTAAGACTTTGAATTGGGAGGCGCGCAGGTGGATTGTATGTGCGACGCAGCGGTAATGGGCTCACCGCCGCCAGCTGATCCGCGCAAGCCATGCCTGGGTGGTAATGTTTAACATTTCCCCACACATCCACACTCGCAGCATTTGTTGTCCCGACAAGCAGAGAATTTGCTGCAGCCAGTTTATTCTATAATGGAATCAAGAATTTTAAAAAATGCACGATTGCAGGTCACGTGTACGACAAGGAGACCGGGCAGTGCGAATGTATAATAATATTTATTTATTTTTAAATTTTTTTTTAAATTCCGAAACAAACAGTCTGTTCTCAGGGACCGGCGACAAGAGTGTATGTGCCGTGATACGCAACGAAAAGGGCGAAACGATGCGGCTGAAAATGATTAGTGAGGAAATTTTTTTCCGTTGCAATAGCTTGAAATTACGTTACAATAGCTTGAAAAACCTTCGAAAAATATCGTAATTCGCAGATTATCCGAACCAGAAAGCGTTCACCTGGACTATGGGAGTTTTTCCGGGCTCCAAGAACAGTACGCAGTTCAACCGAAGAGTCAGTTTTCTTTGTTTTTAGTGAATCCGTGAACAGTGCCATTTTTCGGGACGTATAATTCTAATTATTAAAAAAGTAACTATTTTTCAGATAGTCGAAGTCGCCATTCGACAGCATTGCGTGGCCACGATGTACAGCGGTGGCCACCTGACAACTGTAAGATTTTTTAAAAATTATGTTGGAGTCATGTCCACAATAAAGGACCGATTGTTGAAAAAAATTGTCGACTGGTTCATAATGACGAAAAAAACATCATTAGAGGCATAAACAACTGTTGGTCAAAAATTCTAAGCCCTCTCGGTGTGGGCCATTTTGTGAAAAAAGGCGCTTTCGGCGTCATTCCATCAATCTCACTGTCCGGGCGAGTATTTCTAAAATAGTGAGACAATTACTACCTGGTGTAGTTTTTCACGTAGAATCCGAATTTTTAAGTTAGAAATGTTCACAAATGAAAAAAAAAATTCAGAAGAAATACAATTCGAAGGAAATCATGATTTTCGACTGTTACGAATTCACATGTCTTTCTAAGTATCTATTTTAGATTCTACGGGAAAAAAATACAAAGAAACGAATAGAAAAGACAATATTTATACTCTTTGAAAAACTTGGATTTTTTGGGCGGGGCCTGTAACTTTTCAGAATGTGCACTTGAACCCTTCATATTTGATCAAATATCAGCGTTCGGTATGAGAACGACGCCGAAAAATATTGGAATGGGCTGCAAAAATCTCATCCGTGGTCCCATCCCAAAAGCTACGTTTTATCGTGGAAAGTACTTGCACCATTTTCTGCTACAGATAGCCCTTTTTGAAAATTTCACAATGTTTTCTCGCCGATTACAGATGCCATAGCCAGTTGTTATTCGATTGCAGACGCCGACGCTGATCACGGCCGGGTACGGCGTCCACAAGGTCACTCGCACGGCCTCCATGGCCACCCAGAGGATCACGTGCAGTTGCCAGGATTTGCCTTGAGGAGATGCATTGTCACGAACAGAACAATAACAGTAATAAATATAATAACAGTGATAAATAACAGTAAAGCATTCAATTATGTTGCTCAATGAGCATAGCTCTGGGGTAGATCACGTGCAGTTGCCGGGATTTATAATAGCATCGTAGTTCCATTATTCTCATGAAAAGCATAAATTCTATCGAAATTCTAATTGGAATCTGATTTATGCATTATGCATGCCATCATAATACACGATTGTTGAATTCTTGTTCTGATCACAAGAATATATTTTTTGGAAATGGTTGCGTTGTTAATTTTATTAGTTTATCAGTTTCAGAATCGATCAGAAGAATTAGATTTCCAAATTTATTTATGGGAGACGCATCTTCACGTGCCCTTGGCCAGAGTGGTCAGAGAATCCCGAGCGATATCACATTTATTGCCAAAATACGTATCACGTCCTCATCAGGGCACAAGGTGTCCGTGTAATGAAAAATTCTTCAATTCACACACTCTAATCCATGCGCATCACATAGTGCGTACAATGGAGACAGCCATTGTCGAAACAACACCTATTTAGATGTATCCCCTACAGAGGGAGGTTGCTGGGTTGATGTAGCACCAGTCTAAATCATTGAATGTGGCTCGTTATTTTAGGACTATCCCTCGGTAGCTCACATTTTATAATTACTTGTCGATTAAAAGGCGTTGCATGAATAGTACGCGAAAGCGTGGTGACTCACCGCAAATTTGAAAGTTCACTTCTTTTCACTCCACATGCACTCTCACTACATTTGTTAGAGATCCGCAGATTGAAGGAATGCGGCATCCTGAAAGCCCTATTCGAAAGCTTGGACCCTTTTGAATGACATGCGCTTACAGATGTTCATCCTCACAGCTTGGATCGAATTAGCCTTCTCCCTCACCGCAACGCCCCTCGTGCTACTCTACCTCTACGCCCTGCTCACTTCCGCCCTGAATTACGGCATAAAGTGGGGTTTATTTGTAGATCTTATTTTTGAGTCGGCTTCAGAATATTACTGACCGCTAACGGACTCGGTCTGCTGTTCCTGACTACCTCGCACGTTGCCGTGGCAGTCTGTCGACTGGTCTTGCCGAGGGAACTGGGCGAGGATGGTATGTTTCCTTTTAAGGTCTCCTTTTCTCATAGTCTCCTTTTTCATTTTTTTTTAATAAAGAGTTGTCCCCACTAGTGGCGCGCATACCGAAAGTCTCTCATTCGTTCAATAGCATTTTGTCATCGCAGCGATTCTGTCAAAATTTTACCTTTACATACAAGTTTTTCCAAGTTTTACACAAGTTTTTCCCTCCCCAACTGCATCTCGTCGCTTCTATCATTGAGGCATTACAGCTGTCGCGAACCTCCCGTTGTTCCTGCACCAGATCGCCTACGGCTGCTGCAATGTCTCACAGCTTCTGATTACGATGGAACGCATGGTCATCGGAAGATTCCCGCGTAAGTTGCTCAAGCCCTTCATAAAAGTTGTTCGTGTTTAATTGGGTAATTTATTGTCTGTGTGTTCTCATTGCACAGTCCTCCAAAGACCTGTATTAGTCGCTAAATTAACGTTTCCGAAAAAAATGCTATCTCGTAACAGGACTGTACGTGAACGCGCACGCCTCTCAGCCACTCGTCATTGGTATTTGCGTACTTGCTCAGGTTTGCAATTCCTCGTGAAAAAACTACAAATCTTATGCAATAGCAAACTACAATATGTAGAACTGTACTTTGATCCCATATCATTTCGCTTACGATATCACGTAGCTGTCATAGTACAACAACAAGGGAGGCTTCTGGTAAAATATCACAGATTCGAGGAATCATAACATGGAATCAGAAGGTTCATTCCAGGTATTCATCACACTTCCGTGTGCTATGCTCGTACAAGATGGTGCGCATTTCGGAAATATTACTACAATTTTATATAATTAAAAATGGAAAGCGGATGGACGGAAGAAAAGTGTCTTTAAAGATTTTAAACTGTCTTATTCAGGCCCAGTAATCAATGGTCGTAAAATTTACGCAGCAAGTGAGCTTACACAGAAGATATCCGTGGTCCTGTCAGCCAGCATCTCCGCGTCTTCGCTTTTGGTATTTTTCGGGTGTGTCGAAGTTCGAAAAATATCGAGCATTTCTAGATGGTAGTTGCCTCATTCTCGCAATCATCACAGCGCTACAATAAAGCCTTCTTCAAGGCCACTCTCGGCACTAGGCATCAGGTTGGCCTCAAGCACGTAATTTAAGTAGTAATGCCGATCGTAACGCTTCTTTCCGGCAATACTTTATCGACAGCATGGTGGCTATTTTGGAAACGAGTACTTGCACTTTGAAATCTACTGACCATATGAGCAGAAAAAAAGGATTAAAGATCACTCCAGGTCAAAGAAGTCATTTCGCTCACGCGCGTGCTCATTCCTGTTTGTTGCTCATCGCTACTGCTCAAATTCATAATTTCCACCCTCGCATATATGTCCTACGGAAACGTCCGAAATCTCGATGCACTGTTCACAGCGATACGATTTGTAAGCTCAATCGATCTTGACAGTTCTTTTCATGTTCTCGCCCACTGAAAACGCCGGAATTACGATAATGTTCAGTTATGCACCGCTTCCGCAGTTATCGAGCCAGTGCTTTTTCTAAGCAGACACCGACTTTTGCAAAAACGGTTGAGACGTTTATTTGGTTAGTTGCGGGTTCAATTTTCTACTATAACATTCATTTTCAGGACTTGTTGAGAACAAAATACACCCATCCGCGCCGCACGACCCCGTGACAGTCGCGGACGTGTACTTTGCTGCGTTCAACAAAGAACTCAATCGAAGATCCGACCACTGACCAAGCTTTTTTCAACAAATTTCTGCAACTAACCGGCACTATTCGCTCTGATAATATACCTGAAATAAATTAACCACCCATAAACGGACCACTTTGTGCAGAAAACTTGTGCAATTTTACGCCGTGCTTATTCGTCAAAATATTTTGCGTATTCAATGCAAGAGTGCTTGTTTTTCTTTCACGGTTTAAATGATAGTATTCCATTTCCTGATTGATGGTTGCTCAGCGGATCTCGAACTGTAACGAATCCTATTTCTCGAAAGCAGCTCGAAAGCAAATCCCGCGAGTTATTAGAAAGAATTTTGGTTTTAAGTTGTTGAAGAAACGAGAAACTGTTAGCTGCAACAAAAGAAACAAAGAGAGAGGGAGAGAGAGAGCAACTTCCTAATGTAACGCATGTTATTCAGCAAAAGCCTTGATCCTTCTACCATTGTAGCTGTTATTTCCGTTCTCATTATCATCAAATTCTTTTGGTTTCCGTGATACAATTATTTTATATCCAGTCAGCAGTTAATCTCTCGATATTACAGTAGTAAAATAACGTAGTTTGCGATGAATGAAACTCGTCTTCAATACTACTTTGAATGGGATAGAGACATCTTGTTGAGTCTGTGCGCAACGTAAGTCTTTTTTTCAAGAACAATTCTGAAGTGGTTATTGCCGCTACAATAATAATGCTTCTCAGCATTCGCGAAGTGTTCTGGCCTGTTTCGGTCTTCACCATTCACCCTCTGGTTCTGTTTGTACTAATTCGAAAAACGAAAATGGATCTCGATTGCAAACTGGCATTCGTTTTTCATGACGTAATTTGCATAGCATCTTATTATTCTAAAATTAATTTCAGATATGTGAAATATTTTTCGACATATTTAATGGTTATTTCTACCAATTTTACACGCTCATACCGTACCCAATATTTTGTTGTACGGGTAGTTTGTGTAATTTGACTACGTCACACCGTCTGTTATTGGTATGGCTATTCCGTTGTTGTTCTATCCTCATTATTGTATGATATTTATATAATGCTCACTTTTGTCTATTACGCACGCCGCCTATCTAATACGTTCAAAAATTTTGAACTTGAAGGGGGAAGTTCAGGTCTGTGAGGGGATAGATAATGTGGTCTGTATGTCGTATGTCAGGAAAGAATTGTTGGACCAGGGAGGATACCGAAGATTCGTTTCGCACCAATCTTCGAAGCTATTTTCAGACAGTGTTGGCGTTCCTGACGATATCTCAATGCGTGCCCTACATTTTCGTCATGATGAGATTGCATCAGAAGATGGTCACCACGGACAGTCGGGCTAAGCTAAGCGAGAGGTGAGTATGTAAAGGAAGATCTTATTTTTAGTAGGGTCCGCCTAGTGGTGAGATCGCGTTCCTCCAGTTCGCATACATGAATCATTTATTTCGTTCTTCCACAGATCGCAACTGCTGCTCATGTGCTTTTTCACTGCTCTTCTTGTGTCAAATGTGTATGGTTTCGGAGCGTGGTCTGCCGAATCTCCGGACAGAGACGACATATTGAACGCATGTTTTCGAAATCATCCGTGCTCTAAAATTGATGCTGTGCAGATCCCCGATATTGCCTGGGCGAAATCTCGAACATCCAATTTTCTGGTCTTCGGTAGAAAATATGGAGAAATCGGATTGTTCGATCGAGGTAAATTCGGTTGTAATGGTGTGATTCTTTCTGAATTCGTTTTCTAAAGCAAAAAAACTACAAGATCGGCAAAGGGAATGTGAGCTGATTTTCCTCAATCACTTGCATAAAAAATGAAGAGATGTACTGATTACCAGGCCCGCTCCCTGAAGTCCTCGAAAACTGTCCAAATTCAACTACGATTCATGATGTCAATGGCCATTCAAGTATGCATAATAAAATAATATAAAATAATCGTGAATATTTTTCAAGGCTTGCCTCACTTCCCTGTTTTTCGTTACGCCACTCGTCATTCTTGGCATTTCTCTAGCTACGCCCGTCGCTCACTTAATCCCAGCAGCAATCCTGCCCGGTTTTCGCATCGTTCTCGTGGTTTGTTTCCAACTGTCCGTCCGTCCCTACCCCTCGTCCGAGCTGCGATACCAGGAACATGTGCCGCATTTCACATTCCAGGTTGTATACTGTTGTTGCTCACTCGGCCACTCAATTGTGTTTCTGGGCAAGAGCGCGTACATTATTCAGGTGGATGCTTTGACTAGGCTACAGTAGCGACAAAAAGTATTCGGACACTTTTTCAATTGGCTGCAACTTTTTACTGGGAAAAGATTTGAAGCTGATATTTTAGGGGTGTGATGTAGATTTTCGTGTGTGATGTAGATTTTCGGGCTAGCGAAAGTGGCTGTCCAATGGCCATTATGGTTGTCTTCGTTTTCTTCGATTTTCCAAGTTCTCGGATTTTCTATAAACGACATTGCTCATGTACAGTAGCGACAAAAAGTATTCGGACACTTTTTCAATTGGCTGCATCTTTTTACTGGGAAAAGATTTGAAGCTGATATTTTAGGGGCGTACGGTATATGAACAAACATGTACGTGCATATTTTGGTAGTTCCGGAAAATTCCTAACTATTGCGTAATGATGACGCAATCAAAGGGTACTTTTTCGAAAAAGGTTTTTTCCTCGGAGAATTTTTTCTAGATTGCCAAACTTTCTGTGTCTGAAGATACTTTAGACTACTACACAGAAAAAAATTTCCGACGCGTCGCGGTCGCGTAACGCGGCTACAGCGTTGCTGCAAATCCGAAGCTCAAAATTCATATCTCCGCTCCTAGACAAGCTAGAGACTCGTGCTAAAGATCATTCTGCTTCTTATAACGAGTAGTTGAGATCCTGAGAGTATGGTGTTGATTGGCCAACATTCAGGATTAAGAAACCTGAAAGTCACTTTTTCTCATGACCGTAGTTTGACCATCTGCCGCTCCAAGGGTGAAATTTGTAATAATATGGTTTTTGCGTAGGAACATTGCAAAACCATCCATTAGTAATGTACCAAGTTTTTAGAGCAATAGCTTTACTCTCCAGTTTGTTATGGTCGATTTACGGAGGCACATTCAATTTGAAAATCCTCGCCCCGCCCACTTTGATCATTGATATCGTCCATTCTATTCGAGATACATGTCTGAAAATTCGCGACGAATATAATGTAAGGGAGACTCATTTATTGGCTAAGTATGGGGATAATTCACCGCTTTAGAAAATTTTTGAAGAGAATTTCTCTTCAATTTTTCGAACTCTTCAAATTGAATGTGCCTCCGTAAATCGACCATAACAAACTGGAGAGTAAAGCTATTGCTCTAAAAACTTGGTACATTACTAATGGATGGTTTTGCAATGTTCCTACGCAAAAACCATATTATTACAAATTTCACCCTTGGAGCGGCAGATGGTCAAACTACGGTCATGAGAAAAAGTGACTTTCAGGTTTCTTAATCCTGAATGTTGGCCAATCAACACCATACTCTCAGGATCTCAACTACTCGTTATAAGAAGCAGAATGATCTTTAGCACGAGTCTCTAGCTTGTCTAGGAGCGGAGATATGAATTTTGAGCTTCGGATTTGCAGCAACGCTGTAGCCGCGTTACGCGACCGCGACGCGTCGGAAATTTTTTTCTGTGTAGTAGTCTAAAGTATCTTCAGACACAGAAAGTTTGGCAATCTAGAAAAAATTCTCCGAGGAAAAAACCTTTTTCGAAAAAGTACCCTTTGATTGCGTCATCATTACGCAATAGTTAGGAATTTTCCGGAACTACCAAAATATGCACGTACATGTTTGTTCATATACCGTACGCCCCTAAAATATCAGCTTCAAATCTTTTCCCAGTAAAAAGATGCAGCCAATTGAAAAAGTGTCCGAATACTTTTTGTCGCTACTGTACATGAGCAATGTCGTTTATAGAAAATCCGAGAACTTGGAAAATCGAAGAAAACGAAGACAACCATAATGGCCATTGGACAGCCACTTTCGCTAGCCCGAAAATCTACATCACACTAGAATTATAACAAAAGTGATCAGTTAGATAATCATATTGTGTATAGTCGCTTTGTTGTTATTGGGCTATCTTCTGATAAAATTGATTTCGGAATCGCACATTCGCGGGGCCTTCGATGGTAATTCGAAGGCTTCGACAATAATCTACCTACTAGCAGTAAACATCTTCAACGAAGGATACTCCCGTTCCTCTTGACTTTATGCAATAAATCACTTTGACTTGATTGATCGTTCGGTACAGTTCGAAAACACGAACGAGGAGGAGAAAACAAAAATAAGCTTCCGCATTCGCATTACTTGCTTTCTTTTTCGATATATTTCTAGATTACCTCGAAAAAATTCTTGATTTAATTGTAGGGTCAGAGACATGTTGTGACTGTAGCGCATAAGATCTCGTTCAAAATATAACTCATGTCTAGCACAAGATTCTCACGCCAGAGAGATTATTATTGGAGCTGATTTTTGTATGCTTGTGACTGAGATACGAAAAAAATCTTGTATCCAGTGGGCTGCTTATTTCTTGATAATACATCGTGATCATTTCGCAGGTGTGATGGATGTCAACGATGCAACTCATCTTCAGTATTATTTCGAATGGGATCGAGATGTATTGTTGTGGCTCTGTGCAACGTAAGTGTAGTAAATTTGCATTTGCATTTCACGTATAAATAATGTTTAGCATACGTCAAGTGTTCTGGCCTATTTCGGTCTTCTTCATACACCCACTGGTTCTTTTCGTGCTAATTCGAAAAACAAGGATGGATCTCGATTGCAAACTCGCATTCATCATTCATGATGTATTCATGATACTATTTTTATTATATAAAATGTTATTTTCAGGTAGTTTTGATCTTGTTTGATGTCTACAACGGCTATTTCTACCAATTGTACACGCTGATACCGTATCCTGTATTCTGCTGCACGGGAATAATGTGCAACGAGAACATATCGCACCGTGTGCTCTTGGTATGACCATTGCTGTTGTTTTTATCTCGATGGAGGATATACATTTAGCAGTTGCGGCCGATGAGGGAATGAACTGCGTTAAAAATAGCCTATTTAGATCGTCCACAGTGTAAAGTAATATGTTTTCGTTCAGACGGTTCTCTCCTTCCTTACCATTTCGCTGTGTGCTCCCTACCTTTTCGTGATGATGAGATTGCACCAAAAGATGGTCAGTGCGGGAAGTCGAGCCAAGCTGAGCAAGAGGTAAATCTTTCACCGGTTTTATTCCTGTCCTTTTCTTGTTATATTTTTTTGTGTTTTCGGTGTTTGCCTAGCAGGCGACCAATTTCCTGTGCTCAGTATTATGTTGGATTTCTCTGAATCTGTTACAATACAATCCGATATAAATCATATTGTAAAAGATACGAAGCAATGATCTCAGATCGCAATTCCTACTCATGTGCTTATTCACTACTGTTCTCGTCTCAAACGTCTACGGTTTCGGTGCGTGGTCAGGGGAGCCGGCCGATCGAGAGGAAATACTGAAAGTGCGTTTAAAAAATCCGTTTTTTTAAATAAAATGCCTCATATCAGATCCCCGACATCGCGTGGGTGAAAACTCGCATGCACAATTTTCTCGTGTTCGGTAGGAAATATGGAGAAATCGGATTGTTCGAGCGAGGTGTAGTTTTTACAATGTGATCTTAAAAATTTGAAGCATTTTACAGCAAATTGTATGAAAAAGAAAGAGATCATTGTTTACAGAAATGTATTTGCTTCTCTTTTCTATTACTGTATGCTTCTCTTTCAACATCGGCAGTACATATCATGCGGTGTTCGTGATTGGCAAAGAGAATGTGAGCTGATTCTCCGTAAACATCGCATTTTTTATGGCTTGAAAACGTGCAGTAGGGATGGGGAAAATATTAATTTGTTTTTATCCCTTCAATCTTTGCCTGGAAAGAATATGCATGCTTATCATGCCCAATATCACATATGAATGGAGCATTTCAGTCCCGAACTCTAAAGTCCTCAAAAACATTTCAAATTCAACTACGCTTCATGGTATCTATGGCGATTCAAGTAAGCACCACGAATATGCAACTCTAAATATTATTTCATTATCTCAGGCCTGTCTCACCTCGCTATTCTTCGTTACTCCACTTGTCACTCTCGGTTTGTCTATGGCTACGCCAGTCGCTCATTTAATCCCAGCTGCAACTCTTCCCTTATTTCGAACCGTGCTTGTGGTTTGTTTCAATGCCCTAACATAGAGTCATTCTGGAGTTGTCAAAACGTTACACGTTGTCAAACGACAGTAAAATCACATGACCTGATTGCCTCTTTATCTTGCATCTTTGTCTTCTTCTCATATCCTCGGCTTGCCGAAATACAATAAGATTGTATGCGGTTTAGACATCATATACGAGATACAATTCATATGATACGACGGGTATTATAAACGAGTGAAGGAACGGCCAGGGAAAATGCGTAACCGAGTAAAGCGATTTTGCATTCGTAAGACAACCGATGGGACCCGGGGGTGCAAAGGAACGGTTTGTTTATATTGATGATTCAGGTGATTTTCTCCTGCTGCTCCTGTGGCCATTCAGTCGTTTTCCTCGGCAAAAGCGCTTACATTATCAAAGTAAGCAATGACTTTCTGACTTCGCAAAATAAAAGATCTTTCAGAAAGTCCGAGGCATCACATCCAAGAAGAAATCAACGGAGGCACCAACTGTTACGATTACACATTCAAATTCCCAATTCCGGATGACCACATCATTTTAAAATTGTAGTGAAAAATGTGATTTGATAAGTTCGAATAAAATTAGCTATGTCTTTCATGTCTTAATTTTGGGCGCGTATCGACACGTCATAAATAGAGTTCGGAAAACGATCGAACGCGTCCCTTTAATCCTTGTATATGGCTACTGTATTACATAAAGAGAGGTGTGATCTATGATAACATCGGCAGCGCACAACTTGACAAAACATAAAATGTAATTATGTATTAGTTAGCGGGAGCGGTGGTCAGTATAGCAGCTGCACAGCAGCGAGACCCCCACTACCATCAACGTGTTAATCCTAGCAAGCATGAGTTTGAATAACATCCAAAACGAAAAAAAATTCGACAAGCATCAAGAGTTATCGACTGCATAGAAGCGATAAGGCGGAAGGCTAAACGGGGAGAAAATACGTGAGGATGATATTTGTTGGCAATGAGATTTGCAGTTTAGATGTCGTTCAACCGTTCAATCATCAAGAAAAGAGAGCACAGCACACCAAAAGAATATGATTGGGATAGCAGTGGCATAGCTCTTTAGAAGAGGAAGTTTCCACGATTACGATCCACGAGAAGAGGAAGTTTCCTAATTAGCGATTACATCGACTCGATAAATTCTGATTCTGAATGTTTGGTCTTACAGTGTATAAATTATGTTATTCAAACCTCTGAATACATTTACGTTTAGCATGTTGATAGCTGTGAGATTATCGGTCTCTTTCAGTTTTGACAATGGACAATGAATGATAACTAACAAAATAAAATACGATATTCTCAAAAAAATTGAAGTTCATTGCATAAAAAATGTTGTGACTTATGTAATCCGTTTCCTGGCTGGTTGACTATAGCCGGAGCAATATACAGCGTTTGCGATGTTTTCGGGTGCAGGCCGTAAGATCTTCCCGGGCATAATCATCCGAATGCAGTATACTACCGTCGTTTGAATGGTTCTTCGATAGGTCGGAGAACAGGCGAGAACGGTCAGAGAATGAGCAAGGGTGTGCAGCGATAGACAGCTGAACAGCATGGCGGAAAATTCTGCGGCTGGAATGAGAACCTCGTTCGTGACCTTTCTGGAGGTAATTCGAAAACAGATGGAACCTTCATAATCACTCTGGTAAAGGTAAAGGTGTATCCACGTGTCAAGCGATTTTACAGTCTACAGTGATTTTACACAACGCTAGGTGGGACCCACTGGCTTTTAGACGGACTACATACCCTGCTACTTTCTATAGGGTAGCCTTAATCACGTTGCGCTCTGATCCTAGTGGGGAAATCGCAAGTTGAGGTTCCCAATCATATCCACTTGCCTCTAATATTTCTCTCCGCTTCCTCCCTGCCTATGGGCAGTAATATAATATAAATGATGAGCAATCCCGCGTTTGGCAGGATGTAGAATAGGCCGGGAATTATGCCCTGAAATGGAACACATAGCGATGATCCTAAAAAAAATGTACACCTGCAATGTAAGCGCTGTAACTGCTCGTTTTTGATATCTGAATCGACATTAGTCAATATTATAGGTCCGCTTAGAAAATGTTCACCTTCGCGAAGCGCTACTGGCGTGCGACATTCCGCTCGCGAGTTCCCTCTTCAAGTCGACAATCATCAATGCGATTGCAATAAAGACGCTCAATCCCCATGCTACGATATCTATACATTAAGCATTATCAACATATTGAATGCTAAGAGCGTACACATTGCTGCGGCGTACAGGGCCGGCCGCGCTCTTATCAGAAGGTACGATGATGTATTGTGTAGCCATCCCAGCGATGCCGGGACGTCCTTAGAAAAGAGATATCAGTGCGTTCGCCTAAGAATCGCACAAAACCCGAGATTTTCGGTACAGCAAAAAATGACCTTATGAGTTTTCGTTATTTTATGGTAGGTCTAGGTGCCCTACATCGATTTCTGTTAGTGAAATGTTCATTATTTCCTAATTTGCATAATTACATGATCACAAAGTTTGACTACTTTTTCACTTTTACGGTTGTTACTAAGCGGAGAGATGTCCGATCTTCACAAAAATTGAACTCTAGACTAATTTTGAGGTGCTGAATCCGTGTATGTACTTGGTTTATGCAAATTCGAACTTTGAATTTTTCACAAAAATTTCAACTCAAGATTTCTCGAAAACAAGGCCGAACACCCCTCTAAATTTTTGATATGTTGTGTCTCATGATGATATCTATGCAGTGTATTTTTTTCAGATTTTTAAAAGGATGCGTTGAGACTTTACAAGCAAAAGTAGTTATTGCTTAATCGACGGAAACTCGTCATTTTGCACCGCGCACCCCTCTCTCGCGGCGAGGAATGAGATCTTCGTGGTCAATAATTGAATTTATTTTATGATAATCGTCTCATTCCGCACCATTCCACGCCGCCAGAGAGGGGTGCGCGGTGCAAAATGACGAGTTTCCGTCGATTAAGCAATAACTACTTTTGCTTGTAAAGTCTCAACGCATCCTTTTAAAAATCTGAAAAAAATATACTGCATAGATATCATCATGAGACACAACATATCAAAAATTTAGAGGGGTGTTCGGCCTTGTTTTCGAGAAATCTTGAGTTGAAATTTTTGTGAAAAATTCAAAGTTCGAATTTGCATAAACCAAGTACATACACGGATTCAGCACCTAAAAATTAGTCTAGAGTCCAATTTTTGTGAAGATCGGACATCTCTCCGCTGAGTAACAACCGTAAAAGTGAAAAAGTAGTCAAACTTTGTGATCATGTAATTATTCAAATTAGGAAATTAAGAACATCTCACTAACAGAAATCGATATAGGGCACCTAGACCTACCATAAAATTACGAAAACCCATACGGTCATTTTTTGCTGTACCGAGGGGAGTGCGATTCTTAGGCGAACGCACTGATATTCGAAATTCAGGGACTAAAATTACGCCCCCCCCCCCAATATAGTACATCCAACTGACTCCTGGCGCAGTTCGTAAGCTGAGAGCAGTGAAAGCGAAGACTGCACACATAGTAAGCATGAAGAATTGCAAGGCGACGAAGAGGCCAAACCTCCGCCATCCGTAATAGCAAAAGCGGCTACCTCGAGGATACACTAACTGAAAAGTTGCGCTCAGAAACCAACAATTGACCTGTTCATTCCGCGTCAATCGGTGAGTGATCGTGCGAAAGGAAGAGACGAATTCTTCATTCTGACAGCCCTAGAGGAATCTATTCTAGTCCTTTCTAATCGTTCTAATGGTTGGACTCTGGACTTCAGAGCAGCTGGTTTCCGTAACCTCAGCACGAATTCAGAGAATACGTTCTCAATAAGTTCTGTGGAGTTTTTTCTCGATATGATTCCGTAATGTCATGTAAACGTACGCAGCGTCGATAGAAAACGCAGTAAAAGTAGGAGGTTAGCGTTTCGCCAAAGCAGAATACTCCCAGCGTCTGAAGAAAAAAAGTAGTTTCGAAGACAAAAATAGCTCACATAGGCTGTTGTAATATCGATAAAGTCGGCGAGAAATGACTCTGAGAAAACAACTAAAGAATTAACCAGAAACATGGGAGTGTACGCATCAATCATCAAATCGAAGGACAATGATGAAAGCTGAAAAATATATTATTTTTAGCTATACAACTCCTTATAGAAAATATTTATTTTATGTTTCATTTTTTGTATCAAAAGCGTTAAGCCAATCTTACTTGTAACGCTGCGAGGTAGAATCGGTACGTATTTGATCTGGCGTCATTATCCATAACTATCACAATACAAACAGTTACATTTAAAAGAAAATCTAGCATTCCTAGAAAATAATCTAAACATAAAAAATCTGATTTAACTTACCGAAAAGGTGAATGAAATTAACGAAAATTAGCTTGAATTTGGGTTCAAGCTCCGTAGCGTACATTGCGTACAATTTGTCGTGTTAGTGGCATTTGGTGGGAAACTCGTAGTTTCACCTGCCTCATCACCAAATGTCTGAGAGTTAACCTTGCGCAATTCCGAATCCGTGGGTACGTTCTACGTACTTTGGCAATGTTACCAATTCTTCAGATCAACGTGCCTGCATGTTGTATCTATGAAAGCAGTATTCCGGTCATATATTCCCATGAGTATTAGCCACAGAATGGACCTTTAGCGATTCCGGAAATGAACATCGTGAAGTATTCTGGCCAGTGTCGATCTTCTTCATTCATCCGCTAGTACTTTTCGTGCAAATTCGAAAAAAAACAAAAATGGACCTAGATAGCAAACTGGGATTCATCGTTCATGACGTAATCTTGAATGTTACGATTAGAGAACAATCCCAATTCCGAAAGACTACGTCATACTAGAAATGCGAATGGTCAGTCACAATAAAAATCTGTTTTCTTGTCGTTATACAACGAAATTCGTAACATGGATGTCAGTGGCGTATCATAAGACGATTGGTCCCGACTTTCCTGTGCTTATTTTTTGTTTACTGAGTGTTTATCGGGGTACCGCTCCATCATCAGTCTATTGGTTTACACCTCAAACTTGGGTAATTAAGAGGCCTTTCACGAGAGAACGCAACTTTTGGGATTGGCCGATGCGCGACTTTTCTGCAACCTGTCCCAATATTTTTTGGGTGATGTTCTCATACCAAGTGCTGATATTTGGCCCAATATGAAGGGTTATAGTGTACTCCCGGAAAATTTACACACCCCCGGCCAAAAAAATCGAAATTTTCAAAGTATTTTTTTATTCGTTCTAAAAACTTAATCAGGGGTATTTTGGCATGGAGATTCCAAAAAAATCATTTTTGAAGGTAGTCGAAATCGTTTAAAGATCGAAAACGGCCATTTTCGTTAAATTTTATTTTTCCTGAAAAATATTTTCCCACGTGAACTTTTCTAACCATGAAATTCGGATTCTACGTGAAAAATTACACCTTGAGTAAATTTTTCAAGGATTTAAAACCATGAGCCCGGATGTTATAGCACGCGTCTTCTGAGAGATTGCAGGGAAACGGATCCTCTGAGGAACTAGGAGCCCCAACTTTGAGCAATCTCGATGAAATTTTTATGGTGAAATACTGTGGTGGAAAGAAAATTTTTGTAACACAACCTTTGTCCCAAAACCGGCATTTAGGAATTTTCCGGCTCTGGGGCCGGCTATGTCATATCTCAGCCCCCAGAGTAGCTAGAGACCTCCGGTTTGGCTTAAAAAATGCGGAAAATTATTTTAAACAACGTTCTGAAGAGACGGAAGAAATTGGACAGCCTCTTCATTTTCGAAAGTTCGAAAAATCGTTTTAGAAAGAGAAAAATAATTCACCCTGGCTCGGGGACCCCCCCAATCCTTGTGTCCTAACGACGGATTCGGATTCCTCACAGTCCATATGGTTGGGAAAATCTCGAACTTTGAGGCACCATAACTTTTGAATTTCGACTTCAAATATGGTAAAATCGATTCAGAATTACTTAACTGGATCATTTTGACATCTTTTGACTATTTCAGAGTCTACTGCGAAAAAATATTTTTGCAGAGATTTTTTTATTTTTTTGAGAAATATTTTTTATTTTTTAAGATTTTATCGTTTTAACTTTTTTTCGCAGTAGACTCTGAAATGGTCATAAGATGTTAAAATGATCCATATAAGTAATTCTGAATTGATTTTACCATATTTGAAGTCGAAATTCAAAAGTTATGATGCCTCAAAGTTCGAGTTTTTATGAAAAATCGTCGATTTTTGACGTTTGTTGATTCATACCAAGAAAACGGACCCCTCCCGACCTTAGCCCAATATTTTCCCAACCATATGGACTGTGAGGAATCCGAATCCGTCGTTAGGACATAAGGATTGGGGGGTCCCCGAGCCAGGGTGAATTATTTTTCACTTACGAAAACGGTTTTTCGAATTTTCGAAAATGAAGAGTCTGTCCAATTTCTTCCGTCTCTTCAGAACGTTGTTTAAAATAATTTTCCGCATTTTTTAAGCCAAACCGGAGGTCACTAGCTACTCTGGGGGCTGAGATATGACATAGCCGGCCCCAGAGCCGGAAAATTCCTAAATGCCGGTTTTGGGACAAAAGTTGTGTTACAAAAATTTTCTTTCCACCACAGTATTTCACCATAAAAATTTCATCGTGATTGATCAAAGTTGGGGCTCCTAGTTCCTCAGGGTCCTGCAATCTCTCAGAAGACGCGTGATAGCATTCAGAGGGAGGCACACCAAGCGTTTTTTCGCTAAAAGGCCCATACGAAGAGGGCTCCTAATATTTGGCCGACACTTTTTTATGCCTCTAATGGTGTTTTTTCTGTCATTATTAACCAATTTACGATATTTCAAAATTATTTCGACCTGATTTGCCGACATGGCTCACCTCGACTTTTTTCACATAAGGGTCCCCCCTTATGTGAAAAATCATGTTGGGGTCATGTTGGATTTGGCCAAAATAACATGTATGATTGCACTAAAAGTAACATAAAAATAATTTTTAAGCACCCTAACATACTTTTTCTTGGGTCGGAGGTTCTATTTCAACCTCACCTCTAACCCGGTTTTTCACATAAGGGGGACCCTTATGTGAAAAAAGTGGAGGTGAGTCATGTCGGCAAATGAGGTCGAAATGTTTTTGAAAAATCGTAAATAGGTTCATAATGACAGAAAAACACCATTAGAGGGATAAAAAAGTGAAGGCCAAATATTGGGAGCCATCTTCGTATGGGCCATTTAGCGAAAAAATGTTTGGTGTGCCTCCTTCTGAATGTTATAACATCCGGGCTCATGGTTTTAAATACTTGAAAAATTTACTTAAGGGGTAAATTTTCACGTAGAATCCGAATTTCATGGTTAGAAAAGTTCACGTGGGAAAATTTTTTCAGGAAAAAATAAAAATTAACGAAAATGGCGGTTTTCGATCTTTAAACGATTTCGACTACCTTCCAAAATGATTTTTTTGGAATCTCCATGCAAAAATACCCAGGGTTAAGTTTTTAGAACGAATAAAAAAATACGTTGAAAATTTCGGATTTTTTTGGCCGGGGTCTGTAACTTTTCGTTGAGTACACTAGAACCCTTCATATTGGGCCAGATATCAGCACTTGGTATGAGAACATCACCCAAGAAATATTGACTTGGGTTGCAGAAAAGCCGCGCATCGGGTTGCTCCGTTCTCTCGTGAAAGGTCTCTTAAACCGAAACGTCTCACCCCGATAAATATGATCGTCTACCCTTCGCGCAATCATCCTCAGGCCACACTCAGTAATCAGAAGTTAATCAACCATCATGCCGAAGATTACGCAGTATTCTACTATACCTGTGCTTAATATTACTAAATTCAGAAAGCTTCATTGTTTGAATCGCAATGTAAATCATTGGATGTTGATCAAACGAATGCTTACTTTTACGATCATTAGAATCAAAGCGAGCAGAGATTAACATGTTGATAGTGAGAGCCTGGTTCTCGCTTCTCGTTTCTGTGCAGCTGTCAGGTTTCCTTCCATCTTTGATACAATCATTCCACAGCTGATCACTTACATTGTTTTGAGTCTGTGATACGCTGAAGTTGTATTCGAGTGGGGGTGTTGATTTGCCGACACTACAGTAGCAGGAGTAGACGTGTGAATGGATGTTGATTATGGAACTCGTCTTCAGTTCCATTTTGAGTGGGATCGAGATTTATTGTTGCGTCTTTGCGTAAGGTAAGAATACATTTAGACATTTTGCATTTTTAAATAATATAAAAAAATATATATCAGCATTCGCCAATTGTTCTGGCCAGTGTCCGTCTTCTTGATTCACCCGCTCGTTCTTTTTGTACTAATTCGAAAAACGAAAATGGACCTCGATTGCAAGATAACATTCGTCGTTCATGACGTAATCACCTTTTTTTTATCAAATATTCATGTAAAATTTATTTCAGGTTGTTTTGATATTATTCGATATTTACAACGGCTATTTCTACCAATTTTACACGCTGTTGCCTTACCCGATCTTTTGCTGCACGGGAGTCTTATGCGATGCGGGCACTTCACCTCAACTGCTCTTGGTATGCACATTTTTTCATCTTCAGAGAGTTTTTTGATGAAAATATAACGAAACTATTCAGACGATACTTGCTTTCCTGACTATTTCGATGTGTGTGCCCTACATGTTTGTGATGATGAGCATGCATCAGAAGATAGTCTCTCCGGAGAGTCGGGCAAAGCTGAGCAAGAGGTAATTATTCCCGAGAATTGAATCTGCGCTTTTCTAATGATACTAGAAAGAATCATCTGTTATCACACAACCTGAGAAGGGATGCAGAACTCTTCTGAGAACAGCGATGGTCAAAACAAGCACACTATTCTGCATGAATAACAGTCGCACACCCTTTCGCTTGATACTCAGCTACCGGTTCAGATCGCAACTCTTGCTCATGTGCTTTTTCACCGCTCTTCTGGTCTCAAATGTGTTCGGATTTGCATCGTGGGCTACCGATTCTTCCGACAGAAACGAGATAATGAATGTCGGTTGATTGCCTCATTCTTTCAAAAACAACTACAATTCTCTCTATAGCTCCGATCCTTACTTTTGTCATATTTCATGCAACTATTACTGCAGATTCCGGATATCGCCTGGGCAAAAAATCTAACCTCCAATTTTCTTGTATTCGGAAGGAAATATGGAGACATTGGCATGTTCGATCGAGGTGTGGTTGTAGCATTAACATTCAATGTGCAAAACATTGGAATAAAAAATTGTGCGAGAACAAAGATTGCAGAAATGTATCTGCTTCTGTTGTCCATCCTCCTCTGCTATGGATTCTATGCTGGATGCACATACCACGCGGTTTTCGTGAGTGCGAAAGAACAGGTGAGCTGAATATAAAACGGTTTTAACACTATGGTTCTCAACCATCAACTAGGTCTGCGTTTTTAACGTTGAATTACTTTTTTCATTTTTGAAAAATCGCTCGCTGTTTGATATTGAATTTATTATAGAATTCGTAGCGTTTTATATCCCCCATCTCCCTCATATCATGATTAAACACGGATGTTTCAGGCACCACGGCGCAAGTCCTCAAAAGCATTCCAAATTCAACTACGATTCATGATATCGATGGCGATTCAAGTAAACTCTGTGAAAATCTCGTGGCAAATCAACGAATTATTACAGGCGTGCCTTACAACCTTGTTTTTCATCGTGCCACTCTTCAGTCTCGGTGTAGCTATGGCGACGCCGATCGCTCACGTCGTTCCGGCAGTGACATTGCCGTTCTTCCGAATGACACTCGTGGTATGCTCAGTTAAACATACTGTAAAATCATAACCTATGATTTGCTATTCGTTGTGTGGCCAAGGGAGCGTACGATGTGAAAGAAGTATGGGGAGGGGGCAAGTCGAAAACAAGATTCAATAAATAATACAGACAATTCAGGTCATTTTCTGCTGCTGTTCCTGCGCTCACTCTACCGTGTTCTTAGCCAAGAGCACATATATTATTCAGGTAGTAATTGCAATTTACTCGTATCTGATTGTCGCTTCGATTTTTGTATATTGGTCACGCTTTTGAAAAATCGCTCCAAAATATCACGCTCCAATAATCACCCAACCCTTTTTTAGAAAGTCCGTGCTCATACATCTACTAAGCAATCGGAGGCGACTACCACCACCAGTGGTCTACCTTTATCCCAGTTACGACGCAAGGCTACGTCATACTAGAATTCCAATGAATGATATAGTGATTTGGTTGTTAAGAATATTTAAAAAACACAAAAAAGTTGTTTAAAATATTTGAGTTTTCTTGAATCCAACAAGAAGAAGAACTCAGAGGACCGGGTGCAAGACAAACAAATATGCGTCTAATTATATTATTGTCGAACCAGTAAATGATCTTCTATTGAAGCAGTAATTGTTCATGCAATGATCAGCAAGTATTTAACCAACGGCAATTTCATTAGCATCCATTTCGATATTGTAATGCTGTGAAATGAGCTGCAAAACAACTTTATGCAGATGATGTATTATAATATCCTTCAATGCCACTGATTCTGGTAGCTCGCAAAATAGTGATCGATGTGGCCTGTGACAGAATTTACGCTGGAGCAGAAATAGTGCAATTTGCAAACCTTCGATCGGCACAACCAGATTCACTCCCGATACTGATTGGATCTGGTTTGGAGGGGCAGGCGCGCCTATGCTTGACTGTGTTACCTCGGAGACGACTCGTTTCTGAAACAAAAGAGTTCGAAATAGGAGACACTATCCGAGAGGACTCACTTTCTGCCGCACAGTGAAAAATGAAAAAAATCTGAAAAAAATATGCGCAAGGAGTAACTTTTCACGTAGAACTCGAAAATCGACCTTAGAAAGTCGTATCTCTAAACCTATAGGGACTTATGTCTCTTCGCTCAGCACGCAATCGTTAGTGTGAACGAGATCTCTTTTCAATTTTTTTTTTCGTATTGGTGTGTGCATTCTCATTCTCATCCGCACATTCTCATGGTGCTATAAAATAGGAAGAAGATATGCTCACCCTTCGCTGTCCTAGTTGAAAGCACCCCCGGAGATCCTTCTTGAGCGTTTCGTGGTAGGATAGGACGATAAGACATGCGACTGATGGCTGAAAAAAAGTAGAAATAACGAAAAATATATAAATAGATAAAATAAAACACTAACCAGTAATACGAAGAACACGTGAAATATTTGATTGCCTACGGAAAACCATCGAGGCATGACATAGACCCTGAATCGAGCGTAATACATTTGATGCGGGATCTTCGTATACACTCACATCACAGAGTAATAGGCTACTAGGAAAAATACTGCAGTGGAAAGGAGTAGCACCAGTCGATTGAGCACCTTTAATTATCAACGGATATTTTTCAAATTGTACATAAGTCAATATTGCTTACCAGCGCCGTTCGAATATTCTCAATCGACTGGTATCGATTGCGAAATCGTCGATCGTGATTCTTCATGTCCTTCTCATAAGCACGTCGACTAATTGCGGGCAGGGCAGAAAACATCTTCAATTGCCATTGATTTTTTGCTACCCTTGTGTTTTGAAAAAAAAGTACACTTACAATCACACTAATCGCCCATTCGACAAAGATTATGATGAGAAGAGGCAGGATCGTGAGGTGGTCTGCAAAACTTGAAAATAAATTCGGCTCTGGTCCGTTTTGGGTGTCCCATCAAAGTTTCCTGGACCCGGCAAAGTTTTCCGGTCCCATGAAAGTTGTCCAGTCCCAGTGATATTTTCCTGGACCCGGAAATAGTTTCCTGGACCCGAAAATAGTTTCTTGGACCCGAAAATAGTTTCCTGGACCCAGAAATAGTTTCCTGGACCCTGAAATAGTTTCCTGGACCCATCACTCCCCAAGTGCAATTGCAAGTTCCAATTGCTATTAAATTCAAGGTTCAATTTATGCTCGTCGTAATTGCTTTAACTTAGGCTCAATGCTTTATACTTAGTGCTCAGTACCACCTAAGTTTTTCTGCAGAAAAAACAATGTCATAACGTACAATGATGGAAACCCGTTAATTATTTTTCGTGACCAGGAAACTATTTTCGGGTCCAGGAAACTATTTCCGGGTCCAGGAAACTATGCGGGGTCCAGAAAACTTTTTAAGGACCGGGAAACTATTATGGGACCGGAAAACTTTGATGGGAAACCCAAACCAGAGCCATAAATTCGATATTGAGAGGGAAATCTCACTTCCATAGCGCAATATCATAAGAATCACGGCGCTACTCCACTGGGCGGTCATCATAATTAAAGAGATAAATGGAATTCGGGCGGAGAAGTGCTCGTATCGAGGCTGAATGCGGGAGTTTAATGAAACCCAGTAGTTGTTAGTTTAGTACGACTCGTTTCTCTCTCACACGTGTGAATGATATTACAGATACTTTTTCTATTACGATAATTATTTCTCACTCCGAGCAATGTCGCAATCAAGCGCTCAAACACAAAAGTGAACAGATTGAACGTGGTGCCGAAGATTCCTGCAAAAAATATGTTCTGTCCCTACCTAATTTATTAAAATACTTGTGGAAGCTTAACTTCAAGTCAAGCCATTCCAACTTACCCGTATCAGTGATTTGTTGGATACTCCATCCCGTTTCGCTGGATATGCTACTGAAAGAGAAATATCACAAATTTTAACACTCATCAGAATATCTACTTTTAGAAATTTACTTTCTATTTTTGGAGTAGAAAAGCAACCCACCCCATCATCGCTTGGAAAATAGTGTTCGGTATGATGCTAACGCCGTATGATATAGGTAGGGCTAGTAGTAAGCATTGTACGTTGGCGTGAAATACCTAGAATTATCTTTCTAAGGGAAATATCAATTTTTTACAGTTGTTCGATAAGCGTAGTCAGCTACAATTTTACTGACGAGGTATTTCATTGAATTTCATTTCTGTACAAATCATAAAAAGAAAAGCGAAGGCAAGTAGACTTTACTCTCTCATTTTCATGTCGCCTACGTCTCGAAAAGGAAGCATGGTTCTTTGATTCGATAGACTACTAGATTGACAAGAGAAGTAAGTGAACCTTTTTCCTTAGAAGAATTCTTGTGAAAATTAGCGTGACTACGATCCACACGGCAGTTAAAATCAATCTGAATTTAATCATTTATAAAAAAATACATTAAAAATAAAATAAGACACGAGAAATCGTCTCCTCATTGCACGTACTCTGACTTCATCAGTATTTCAAGACATGCGTGAAAGGAAAAGTCGTACTTGAACTCAAATACATACCTCAGCGCCGATAGCGCGGTGACCAGGGCATTGCCTGTATACTGAGGGTCCATCAACGGATTGCTAAAATTGGTCGCGTTTGACATGCTTCGCGCAATGCACTCGTAGAAGAACTGGCGAATTATCGAGATTCGGAAATTCGTACAAAACGTGAAAAATCATGTGAAAAGCCCATGACGTGCGTGACGTCACGTGAGAAAAAAAGGATTGTGAGAGCGGCGAGCGGATGAATTCGAAAACACTTCAGACAGAGCTAATTGTAAGTGATTTTTGTTTTTTCAACTTCATGTGAACCTAACACTAGATTTCATAAATATGAAACGACGGTTTCCAACCGTTTCATGTGAAGACAGTGAAAAGTAGCTATGAGGAAATAGTCTCAAATAAAGACGCAGAGGCTCAACCCTCGGGATCCGAATCAAAGAAGGCGTATCGAGCGCATTGAATTAAGCCCGTTGGATAAAGTTTCGAGTGAAGTGACAGCAAGTAATGGCTCTCTTAATTGCGCGTGCACTTTCTCATCTCGGACCGGGGGAGATATCGTGCGAGGTGAAGAGAGTGGCGAGCCATTCCCAGTTTCGAGAGAAAAGTGATACTTGAGAAATGATCTCCGGAACTACTATAGACGTAATTGGAAGTGAATTGATTTGTTGAACTACCATGGACTTCCTCTTTCAATGCCTTTACTCGTAATAAATAGAAAGGCAATTAGTAAGACTTCATGCCTGGCAACATTCCGGACAAGTGCAACTAATTAGGGTTACGAGAATGGTGAATCTTTACTGGGCATATCCTCACTTCGCCCTAGCACGAATTTTAGACAAAATCATCATAAAAAGTGTAAGCGACATTACATCCTGAACGAAATCCGCAAGTGCTGGCAGTCAGACTCGCTCTGCACTTGGTCTATGACGCTGCGCAAATTACATCCGACGGAGATTATGAGCGAAGAAAGTATCACCGTTGCCCCATGAAAGCCAACTGACCACGCAAGTTTATTTGCGTCTCTGCAGTTACGAAATTCGGCCTGAAGAATTTTGTAGCCGCCCCAATTGCCGAAAAATCCATACATTGACGTCAGGGCCAGAGAAGAAACTCTTCTTCATTTCACCGCTACAAAATTATTTTCAGCTCACTAAATTTTATGTCACGAACGCCTCGTTGAAATACGGGCGAGAGGAAGAGTGTCAATCATGTAAGGGGTACACTAATGGCTCAATCAAGTGATATATAATAATAAATAGTGATAAATAGTGACGAATTTGATACTCTAATTATAAATCGTTCTGTGGTCTGTAATTTTCGTTCAGTGCCAAAGATCTTTTCTTGCTTCTTTTCGGTGGAATCCTCACAAATGGCAGACAGCGGCTGCCATTTTGGTCATGATTCTCAGCCAATTCCCGACTGTCTGTAAATCGTGTCGAAAGCCATCATGGGAATATCGTACACAACTTTGAAATAGCCAAGACGTGTTCATGACAATGGAGAAGAATGCAGGCACGTAAAAAGTCGTAAAGAACATATAGATACAACTTCACGAGAACGCTGTGACTTGCACTACTCGTGCGTTCGAACCAGTTCCATTCTTGGACAGACTATTGATGCTCGTTTTGCCCCTCGTGAACTTAATCTTGATAGCGCCCCGTATCGATTTGTTCGTGAGGAGCAGCATCGGTGCAGGCGTGAGGTATCTGAAATGAGACAAAGGATATTCTTCAAAAAAATCAGAAACTATACAACCTACATATTTCGTGAAGCTGGGATACAATTTATGTGGTTCGATAGTGTAAAGATCAACCCACTTGAGATCCGTCAGCCAAGGTAGTTGGAATGTGACAAACACCGTCAAATTCACGTCCAGATCGTCTTTCATGATCGTGAGGTTGATGTAGAAGAACAACTGCAATCATTTTCTTCGATTCCTTCAATGATATTTTTTAAATACGTTCTGTAAAGCGTTCTCAAAATGACTTATCATAGACGTTTCAGAAGGACCCTTCTGCGAATTTTCATTCTAATTGGGGGAAAATTAATAGTCGGAAAATGTACCATAGCCATACAAAATGGCAGACTGAACAGCATCGATAGGAACCCAACCAAGAAGAAATTGCGCTCGAGTGTGTAGTTCCTGGATTTTTTCGATAATAATTAGAAGTTTCGGTGGTTTAGTTCAATGATTCTTCTGCAAAAATGGACTCGATCTTGACTGATTCTGATGAAAACGTTGTCTAATGTGTGATTTTTTGGCCATCGATACTACAGCATGCGCGCTAGTAGCCGCACACTTGTGCACAAGTTCATCGACACAACGAGTGAAGTATATTTTCATTTTCTTTCATTACTCGTACTACGTCATCGGACAGAGCAGTGGTACAATGTGGAAATTAAGAGACTTTCATGGTGGCAATACCTCGTCACGGAAAAGAGGCAGAGCCGGACGAAACAGGCGCCGTAGAGTAGGAATGAGACTGAATTGCACACGAGAGTAACGATGACCATGTTGAACCAGATTGAAGCCTTCAATTATTGAAAATGGATAATCTCGTACAGTATGATTCAGATGATCACCTCGGGTGTCTCCGATACCGTATCGAGGTAGAACCACTTATACGGAATGCGCGGATCTCCGACCTGCAAATTTTCGATTATCGCCATTCAGCGATTGCCGTTCTTCTTGCGATGATAATTCGAAACAAGCTTCTCCTATGCTGAATGATCTTTCGTCTGTGTAAGAAAGCATGAAAAGCGCGGAGATTTACTCACCGCGACGAACATGTTGGCGTCGTCAACAAGATACCAGACGGGAGCGATCGATATTAGGAAGCACAATGAGACGCCAAGAAAAAGTGCCCATCGCCAGAACTATAAACATCAGATGTACGCTTTGGAGGAAAAAGATTGTGAAAGCAAAAAAAAGCAATCAATCTGTACCTGCTCATGCAACATCGGAAAATACAGCGTCGTGAATCGATTGAAAGCGAGAAATACGCCCAGAAACTCGGATAGGCAGTTTAGGTAGTATGCACCTCTGGAAATTTGGAATTCATAAAAAAGGTTCACCTTTTCGAAATACAACTAACGAGTATGCCGCGGTCAGCCATCCACTGTTGCTTGCCATTGAACTGTAGAATCCATTCAAGATCGGGTAGAGGGGCAGTCGAAAGACGAACGATCCGAGCAGGCAGGCTGTGATGTTCTGAAACGAACATGATAACCAGAAATTTCAGCCTCTCAAAAAGTGATTGATGCTTTTGGATACGATAACTACAAAACTAACCACAACTGCCAGAACACTAAACGTTTTGTAAAAGCTTGAGTTGAATAGCTTTTTTCGGTGCTGAAATATCGCCAGCAGTTCCAGAAAATACAGTCCAAGCAGAAGAGGTACGTAGATAGCATTGAAAAGAAAGGCCCAGTCGAGATTGTACATTCTGAAATTTTATTTTCGTTATAACAAATGTTGAAAAAATTCGAAGTTTCAATACGAATATTTTCCAAATCAAGGCTAGAATGGGAAAGAAGGAAGACATCGAACATGCTCGGTCTGCGCGATATGACGATGCAAGTATACTTCCGATTCATAACAATGAGAGCAAAAGTTCAGGAGCACAAAGACGAGGAAGAAGTAGAACTGATGTTAGACGTGTAGACTGAGAGGATCAAAACATGATCGAGACAACTATGAACGAATCTGGAATACTGGATATCGAAAGGAAATCAAAATGAGCATCGATCTAAATCATAATAGAACCTGAAACGTCGAATGCGTTTCGTGTATGCATCTCCAGAAATTAAACGTCAGTAGACGGCTAAGGTACTGCCAAATACTAGCCTCCTGACACTTCCAAATCGCAGTCAACAGCATCCGCTTCGCACAAGCAGTGTAGGGATTAGTGTAGGACCGCCGACAAATGCCGACTAAGCTGTCTCATTTCACGTGATCTCTATATAGGGGCGGATTATAGGATGTGAATATGGAAGATCAGGGTCGGATTTAGAGGCTTGAGACTCTTAGTTGCACTGCGTGCAGATTAGGGCTGGCAAATGAAGAGAAGAATGGAGAATGAAGAGACGATTTTCCCCTCCCTCTCATTCTCTCTTCATGAAGAATGACTCGGTCGGTCTAGCTCTTCATGAAGAGCAGTTTTCAGAAGACAAGCTGTAACTCGCGAACAAATGTATATTTTCCTATGAAAATTTAAATGTGGGCTATGTATGTCGTGCTTCGTTCACCCATCCAAAAATATCCGAGATTTTATTCTCATGGGATGGAAAAATTGATTTAGAACACCAATTCTGCGGAGAATTTGGGGAACGAGCAAACTCTATTAACTACTTTTTAAGCGTTATCGTTCTGTTTTCACAAAATTAATTGTGCGAACTAGGTAAGGTGAGTATGGAGCACCGTGAATATGGTGCTATATAGCAGGATACAAAAGATACTCATTCCTTCGATTTTTGCGTCCAGTCAGTTTTAATATCAACCGGATGCTATCATCTATGAAGACTAGGGATTCCAATTGGTCGATCAACAATATTACGACACATTATGGTCTTGCAAGGTGTTCAGATGCCAGCACAACCCCGCTCCTTCCCTCACTCATCACGATTTTGGTCACGCTCTTCTCACACCTTCTCATGCAAAATAGTTCTGGAAGCTTATTTTCACGTAAACTCTGTTCTCTCGTTCTCCTTTGTCTCTTACCACCCTCCAACGCTATTCAATTCAGTGCAACGTCGGAATCCGAAAGATGAGGGAAGTCGATTACGTGAAAGCTCCATTTGCATGTCTATTTGTCCGAAAAGGTTCTCCAGCAGTGTTGGATAGTTCCTTCACGCAAGAAATAGCCCAATCGAGAAAAATCCCGGTCGAAAACGCTCATTTTTTAGTATACTCTTCATGAAGAGTTCGTCATTCTTCATGAAGAGTTACCGTATCGACCGGTCTCTTCGTGAAGAATGACGCCGCGTCGCGCGCCTTTGTGAGGGAGAATGAAGAGACAAAATTCACTCTTCATTTGCCAGCCCTAGTGCAGATGCCGATGCGGAAGTGAAAGTGCAGAACAGATTCTCAGAACTGCGATCCATTGAAACTACATGAGACATCAAACAAATCACTACAGTTGTAAGTTCATGGATAAACGGTCGTGAGAAAATGTGTTCAACTGACTGAGCAAGTGCTACAGCTGCATGATGAATGTTGAACACGGACTAATATCTTTCAGAGACCCGGAAGTAGGGATCGGGTTGTCAGTACGATTGCTTCCTGATCCCGCGCTGCGGAAATATCACTAGCATTCTTGCGAAGAAAGCGTGCAAGCATCTGGTTGGTTCATCGATATGAAAATATTATTTTGCCTCTTAGAGTCCCTGCTTTGCGCAGCACATCCTTACGCATCACGTCTAATGCAATCTTTGCTGCCATATTTGAACAACCTCATCAAGAGAACAACCAGCCAAAACCAAGATCATTTATCCGTTATGACGAATTGTTAAAGAGTGCATTACCACAAATAGAGCACATAGATTATTAGAAAGAAGTGATTCGGGTGAGATTAGTGCCCTGGGAGGGGTGGACGGATACGGTAGTTATGCGTGCGGCCGAGAAATCGTAAACCATCTTCTTCATCGCTCGACGAATTGAGGCATTTGTGATGAGCAGCATCGGAGCGGAGGCGAGGTATCTGAATGTGAGTAAAGGGTAGGGGTAAACTCGCTCGAATCAGTTGTATTTTCCGATATTCCTCTTTGTCACTTTTCAGCACATACCATTGTTAGAATGCGAGGAGTATTTATAAAAATAATAAATAGACAGAAAACGGCACTTGAGATCCGTTAGCCATGGTAGCTGATAAGCGACGAACGTGATCACATCAATATCCATGTCTTCTTCGTCCAAGGCGAATACAATGTGGAAGTACAGCTGAAGTTCTTTTTTTTAATAATCGGTTTCCCATTTCCACATTTGCTTTCCGAGATTAAGCAGAAGTTGCCACGCTTGACACAAGATGTGGGACTTTTTTAGTGCACACAAATTCGAAAGGTAAAGCCATCTAACCATAGCCGCGCAGTACGGAAGACTGAAAATCATCGTGAGGAATCCGACCAGGAAGAAGTTGCGCTCGACCGTGTAGTTCCTGGATGATTTTTTTGCCTCTTGTGGGATGATCATTTCCGGAAAATCATTGAACTGGTAAACTACAAACATCAAACCCCGCACAAGACGAGCACTCAAATCCTTGTTTTCAATACATGGCTTATGCATTTGATGTCGAAGTGATTTGAACACGAAACATCAAAGGCACTATACCACTACACTTAGAGCGGAAACCCCTGCAAACCCCCTCCATTTCAGATTTCATGGATTTCTTAATCATCTTTTCAGTGCATACCTCGAAACGGAGAATAGGCAGAGACGGATGAGGCAGGCTCCGTAGAGCAGCGAGGATAGAGCATTGCTCACCACGGAAACGATGAACATGTTGAAGTAAATGAGCGCCTAAAAGCGGTAGATACAAAATATCCCTGATTCCGAGTGATTCCGCACGCATATTAAAATAAAAGTAATGTATGTAGTTGCATTACTATATTTTCATTGATACGATAATTTAGGTGTAAATGCATCTGCATGCTCTTTTTAAAAGCATACCCCATCCAAGTAGTACCAGCTGGTGTTGCTTCGTTCATCGACAACTTCGATGAACCTGTTTTCATCATCGAGAAGTTCCGAGATGGGCGCAACCGATATCAGAAAGCACAAGGAGGTGCCGATGAACAGAGCCCAGTGCCAGAACTGCGGTAATGGCATTGAAAAAGGAAATGTATTCGGATCGAAAAAACTCAAACCATGTCGTGCAATCCCGGAAAATAAAGCGTCGTGAAGCGATTGAATGCAAGAAAAACTCCAAGGAATTCGGAAAGACAGTTGAGGTAGAAGGCTCCACTGAAAAAATACGGTAATTGATTTAGTTTGCAAAATTTCTGAAAAATACTATAGTACTAATACTAAGGCGTTTGGCGGAACTCTGACTCAAATTGTGTGTCTCATGTTCTTTGAAAACTCACGAATATGCCAACGTCAACCATCCGCTAACTACTGTCATTCCATCAAATATTTTATTCACAATCGGGAAGAGAGGTAGACGGAATACAAACGTGCCGACTACGCATGCAGCGATGTTCTGTTAATCAATTCTTAATTCAAGATCAAAGATCAACAACGAAAACATCATTTTTATTACCTACCACAATCGCCAGCACCGTGAACACCCGATAGAAGCTGGAGTTGAATGCGTTCTTTCTTTGCTTGAATATCGCCACGAGTTCAATGATGTAGAGCAGAATTATGAAGGGTACGTAAATGGCGTAGAAAACAAGCGCCCAGTCTACCAGGTACATTCTGAAAATATGAAATAACTTTTTGAATGGAAATCAATGATTAATGTGAAGATAGATAGTATGCTCAGTTGCGCATGAGGCAGCGAGAACTAAGACCTCGGACGAACGCACTTGAAGCAAAGAAATTCATGTAGCGCAACGAACGTGATTTTGAGCGGCAAGACCAAGTGGAGATGTTACGAGCCGAAATCCAATCCGTCTGTTGATCTCGCGCAAGTGAAAGCCGTGTAGTCAAAGAAGACACATCACTGAGCAGCCGGGCGGATTATGACCGCGCTTTAGGCTTCTATCGTCTTTTGATGCAATATCGAGCAAGGAACCGCCGTCCGTAGTCCAGTTTCGGTTTTGCAGAACGGAATCATTATGAGGAAATAATTATAGTTAAAAATGTCATCAACGTCAGTGAGATTAGAAGATGGTGGTGCAATCAACATCACGAGACGAGATGCAGCAGAGCAGGGAAGAGGAATAGGGACGGACCCGGAACTGGCAGCAGAGACCAGGCGCAAATTGAGGACTTAGGGAATACACTCTTGCTACGATGGAAAATCCTTTATGACAGTTACGGCAGGTTGTACCTGTTCGCATGCATACACTGACTGGTGAGTTATGAGAGCAACCCTACTAAGCCCATTCGGGATGCTCGCCACATTATTTATAATCAAATTGATTTGTAAATCACGTTATTGAAATTTGACTATAATCGTTCATTTCGGAAAGATTGTTTGCTTTCTTGAGACAGATACTATGCTTACAATTACGTCCTTGCGTCTCAGCAATATCTGAACCTGTTTGATAGAATCCTCGGCTCTGGTCCGTTTTGGGTGTCCCATCAAAGTTTTCCGGTCCTTGAAAAGTTTTCAGGACCCCCCCCCCCACGAAAACTCGGTCAACTAATCGTTTGAGTGCCTAGTGTCACTAGAGAAACCTCGTCTGTGCAGTCTATATCGATCCATCAGTTTACGTGTCACCAGTAAGATAAGAGTGGAAGAGAGATAGAGAGGAAAAGAGATAGGAAGGGCAGCGGGCTGACACGTACCATCACTTCTTATCATCATTCTCTCGCGTGTTGATACACATTTTCATTCATTCATTTCCTTCTACATTTTCGTTCATATTATCCTTCATTGAATTCGATTTCAGTTGCCTACTTTAACTCGACTCATGATAACGACTATGAGCAGCATTATAAAACGGAAGAACGGAGATTGAGAAGCCTAGAAATAAGAACGAGTTCAGGAAACTCAAAACTCTCATCTTAGAAAAGACATTGAGGCAAGTGATCTCTATTTGTAACAACTTGCAATCCCCCGCGTCCGGGGACGCCTACAGAAGGAAGGGGATCATACGCGCGAGTTGGTTCTTCTATGTTCTTCTGAGCCCAGTGTTCCCAGTTCAGTATTTCCTGTGATTCATTCTCATTCCCTGTCCTTGTACAATGCCAGAGTTGTTAAGAGGGATGATGTGCACTGGTCCAAACAACAAAGATGTTGCTGCGACTTTCCGAATTCTCCATTATCGATCTAAGCGCATCTCTTTCAGATACACGTGAATAAGGAGTAGAATAGAATCATCTTGACTATGGAATTCACAAGATCCATCCGTTGAAGATTACCAATGCGGACGAAACCCTCAATCTATAAAACCGTTGCTAACAAAAGAAGATGTGGTCCAAGTGAGGTCACTGGTTCTCCTCCAAGACGCGATTGTTCAAGTGCTCGACAAGACTGCTCAAGTTTTTCCCATGGGATGGGGATTGAGATCGGCCAAGAAATATGCAAGATATCCCGAGAAAATAAGGAAATTCATCCTGAATTTTGCAGAACAGAGACCATTTTTTCCTATTTTTCGCCGATAAAAATTTGTTTATTCAATGCAGAAGTGTAAAAGAGAAGAACAAAAAAAGTGAAAGTAAAAAAGGAGATTGAAATGCCAAAAAACGCAACAAAAAAACGCGTCTTCGAACGGACTTTATGGCACGTGTTCAGAAGTCACTCTTTGGTGAGTCTATTTGTGACTATTATGTCAAAACAACTAGATAAAGGTTGTTTATACAATCTAAATTAGCTCCATTATCTTAACGGCCTTCTAAATATATCTTTTTCCCGTTCACGCGAAGATATGTTCTTACGTGCTCTTGTGGCGAAATATCTGTGAATGCAGAGACAGAGATACAAGCCAATCAACTAGGGGAAGAGGGATGGAGCGTTGTTACACACTTCTCTCTCTGTTCCCTTCTTACATTGGGAGATGGGCAGCTGGCACGAAGGTTGGAAAGAGACAGAAAGACAGATTAGAGTGAGCATCACTTCACTCACTCACTCTCATTGATTGCGCGCTGCGCTTTTCTTTGGCCTTGCATAATCTATTCATATCTTCGTTTATGTCAGTAGTTTACAGTTGCCTACCCAAACTCATGTGATCTTGAAGAGGCCTTGAAGGAATAACATCGAGTAACTGAGAAGAGAAAGTGACTTAGAAGAAGGTAAATTCCTGAAATAATAAATTATCGCATTCACACATTTCACAGTTACACGTCCGTCACAAGCGCGAGGAAAATGAGGACAATGAGAACAACGAAATTTCGCAATACCAGACACTAGAGAAGGGACGAGATTCTTTGAACTCAAACCTCTGGGTGAGTCCGCTACTTTGCATCTGAAACTGAGAGATTATGGTCGGTGCTGTGACCGAAGCTAAATTACCTACCCATTTTCTTTTGCCGAAATACCTGTTAGATATTGACTAATTGTGACCTCTTCCGTTTAGGAGCCAATGAGAGCATGCGCACATATGCCTGAAACTTCTACAACAGCGTTTCGTTTCGAAATGAGTTGGTGGATGAGGATTTTTTTTTCCAATTATTGATAAAATTGTTTTTGATGAAGTTGTTTGAAATATTCGTATAATGCACGTAACAGAAGAACGATCTGGGGATGTGGGAATATCACTTCATTATGAAAGCGATTTGATTGATACATCTCTCAAGAGACGTCGTGAAGAGGCTGTATTTAGAAGAATCATGATTGATTGGAACCATAATGCCTCTTGCTCCACAAAGATTCGAAAGGCCCTTTTTTTCAGTTGCAAACTATTTTCGGAATTTACCGATTCAGTGTGAGTCACCATCAAATTCGTGAGAAATATTCGATTAGAAATAATGACGATCATTCTTCTATAATTCACAAAAAAGGTTCTTCAAGGTAGCATGTAACTTCTCACATGAAAACATCATCAAATGATGATTTTTAATTACTTCCAAACAATTCAATCATCAGTTTTCCCATTATTTAATTTTTATTCTCAAGGACAGGGAATACACAACACGTGAAAGATTAACCATACCGGCAAGGCGGCGCGAATGACGAGCAACAAAAAGTGCGCCGAGATATCTGGCCATACAATCTAAGATGGTTGTCGAGGGAATCGATGTTGCGCTACTTCGCCGCTAGGTGGAAATCCCCTTCCAAATGAAGCGCTCTCAAATCCTAGAACGAGCCGTTAAATTCACAGGAAGAATAACAGAAGGCAATGTTTTTGTAGTAAAATTTCTTACGGAGAATTTGAGAAATGGAACGGCTTGAGATTTATTTTGATTTTGAGCTTCGAGTACTGATAGAATTCTGAGAAAATATATAAAAACAACAACAAAATAAATGTTTGCTTCGTATCTGTCCCTCTCCTGCTTTTTGGCATAGCTATTTCTCATCTTTATCTTCATTCCTTATCACCTTATCTTTTATCCTTATCTGCATTCGAACTGGAACCGGTTCGAATGACGAGATATAGCATGTTTAACCAAGAGTAGGATGTTTCGTCCTGGCTGTTCTATTGCACAACACTAGCGCGATTAGATCGTTTTCCGTCGCGTCATCTTATCTGGCAATCTTTGTAGTGGTGTGCTACTCTGCCTTTAGGTGGTAATACCCCCTGTCCGAGAATATTATGTAAAGGATGAAAAAGATGAAAAGGAAAAGTTGCATGAATCCTTCTCCTCCATCGTTGACATGGCCTTTACAATTCGATTTTTTTTGTTTTATTTTGCTTTGAATCATCACTTCAGTTATTTCCGAGTAGGCAGAAGCCCCAGCCTTTCAATTCTCATTCGAAAGGTTAATGCACAGAGGCTTTAAGCAGATTTTTAATGAATCGGTATAAACATTTATCGCTTTCGATCTATTGAAAATACATACTAAGTTTTTTGATCGATGTAATCTCCCCCGAGCAACAGCACTTTTTTCTTATTTATGGAAACTTTTTTGATAGATTGGGTAATGTATATTAGAGTTTGTGTCCCATGTGACTCTCACCTGCAATTTTTTGCAAAGATATTATTCACTGAATATTCACTTCCGTATTCTCAAACAATTCTCTCAACATTTGGTTGTTGCCATACGAAACAACATAAGTTTCGAGTGCTCCAGTTTTTGTTTTTCCGTGTTTTTTGGTGAGATTGGAAGCACATAAAGGTTCGCCTGGCTTCCAATCGCGATCCCTCTCTCAATGGGCATCGCAGTCCGCAACGAGACGTATCCGGCCGTTGCCGAGATATGTGGCGTCGAATACTATATCATCCCGTACAAGTACGCGTCCATTATCGGCCCGGAGCGGTGGTGGCACACGACGGACTTGGTGAGTGCCACCACATGGAATTGCTGGAATCTCTCGAACTCTTCAGTTATCACATATTTCAGCTCTATGGGGACATCGACGAGGAATTTAAAAAAAATAGAAAGCTTTTTTTTAATATCCAGCAATATTTCAGGATGCGCTCTTTGGGCAAGTACAAGCGCATTGGGCTCACACAATTTGGATCGCTATCGCCTATGCTATGGGAATACACATGCTCAAGAGGTGGGTTTTTTTGTGTGTTCGGACACGTGTTCGGAAAGGGATTAATTAGAAGGTTTTTTATCTCGTTATTTCTTGTCTCTAACTGTCTGATGTTGTCGGTTATTCCGAAACCCCTGTTGTCCCTACCATCCAAAGACGAACTACCTTTTTTGGTCTGAATATTTTTATCAGTAGGATCAAACATGCGCACTTGTCAGGATATACTGATAGATAATTTGCAGGTACATGGAAAAGCGGTCCGCTTTCGAGCTCAAGTGGCCGCTTGTCTGCTGGAATTCCGTCCTCACCGTGTTTTCGGTGGTCGGCTTTATCCGAATGAGCGAAGAGTTTAGGTGGAGTTTTCAACTAATTTATTCAACTTTTTCATTTTCATTTTTCATTTTTTCTTCTTTCTCTCTTTTTTCTTTCTTCTTCTTCTTTCTTTCTAATTTTTTCAACCAATCTAATTTATAAATAGGTATTAGATTAAAATGCGGAGCAGCTTGAACATAAATTTCTGCTTGATGTCCGTGTGTGGTAGGGTTGGCGGTTCGGGATCGGTTTCGGGATTGCCGACCCCTCTTCCCTTCTCCTCTTCTCTCCCTCGCACGTGCGAATCGAGAGGGGAGGAGAAGGGAAGAGGGTCGGCAATCCCGAGAAAGTCGGTATTTTTGAGGAGAGGGAGAGGCGCGGGGGAGGGAAGGGAAAGGGAGAGGAGAGAGATCAAAAATCCCGACTTTCTCAAATTTTTTTAGCCCCCTTCCCTTCTCCTCAAATTTTTTGAGGATGGGAAGAGGGTGCGCCCTCCCTCCAGAGCACGTGCTTGTGAGAGAAGGGAAGGGGCTCAGAGAGCTCGGGATTGCCGATCCCGAACGTGCAACCCTAGTGTGTGGCAAGCTGTGATGATCGACAATAGCAGATACCAAACCAGCAAACATATTTCTGTGCAGTCACGTCGTTCGCACGTACCCGCTACTCGATTCGATCTCGTACCCTGGCGATCCGAACAGCCCCGCCGGCTTCTGGTGTTTCTGCATGGCAATATCCAAGGTGCGTACTAGGAATGTGAATTCGCGCCCTTTTCCCTTCCCAAGAAGGTGCCGTTCTCCGATATCTTGCTATCAACTTTAGTTTGTGTTAGGACTTTGAGAGCAGGCAAAGCTACACGAAGGGGTTGTATGTAACGATTTGCAGTTTTTCGAGCTCTTCGACACTGTTTTCATCGTGCTTCGGAAGAAGAAGCTGATAATCCTTCACTGGTACCACCATGCCGTCGTGCTGGTTATCGCGTGGCATACGCGTGCGTTTCAATATTTGTTTGTTCAGCTGTATTTTACGAACAAATATCATTATAATAGTATGAAATGAACTCGAATTCCGAAAGATGGTCATTTGCAGTGAAAGAAGCAGCTGCGAGCGGTCGCTGGTTTATCCTCTTGAATTACGGCGAGCACGCGCTCATGTACGCATACTATGCGCTCGCAGCCGGTGAGTTTCCTTTTGATTACTCTATTGAAATCTATTCATCGCTGTGGTTCTCACTACTCTGATTGTTGGAAAAACTCTGGGAGCAGTGAGAGTACAAGCAATGCACTCCTTCTTTTCATATGATCCTTGCAACGGCTTTTCCTGTCATCCTATGACGACAGATAAATACCTTTGATTGTGGAAGCAATACCTTGCAATACATTGCCTTGCAGCTGGTCTCCGAATGCCTCGCGCTGTTTCCATGGTGTTAACAACCCTGCAGACAACGCAAATGTTCGCGGGCGTCGCTATCTCGTTCATTGTATTGTACTGGAAACTGCAAGGACGAGTGAGTTAGCGCTCGTGTTCTACTTCAAATTTTGCGACTTTACGTATTCTACGACGAATAAGACGATCGAAATATGATATGGATGCGAAACCAATGCACTTTTTTTCAGATAATGCAGCAATCATACGAGAATCTCTTCCTCTGCTTCGCCGTATACGTTTCGTTCGCAGTTCTCTACAGCAATTTCTTCAACAAATCCTATATAGAAGAAAAAGCGCCAAAACAAAAATCGGCATAAACATCAAAAAGCTTGCATAAAAGGCCGAGACACGGTTAACTATTGAATTCATGCGCAAATTTTTACCTGTTGACGTCATATAAAAGACGTAAGCCTTCCAAAAATGATGCGTTTTCAAATTTGTTTCACCGATATCTCCATGAGATTACGTGAAATATTCTCGATGAGTTTCGATGAATAGCGGTGATTCCTGTCCAATGCTGATGGATAAATAATTGAATGGAAATGCAGATACAGTAAAAGGTAAACAGGTAAATGTGATAGGCATTTTCCTCGCTCGGGCTACAGCTCATACATAATTGTGGTTGACTTCTGAAATGGCTTACGAGTGATTAAATTCGGGAAAAAAATAATCGAATATATTCAAAAATCGTTGTACGAGTTTGTCTTCTCTGGAATTCACGATCAAAAATCTCGATAAGAGGCCAAAAAAAACCCCGACAATATGATCAGCATCCGCCGAGTTGCATCATTGGTAACATCATTGCATTAGCTAAATTTAGTTCTCGCCTCTGTTCGCGCAATAAAATCTGCCTATTCCCATAGCGCCATCTTATCGGGCCAAAACAATCTGAGGAGTGATGTGCTACGTTGTCTTTCGGTGGGGAATTTGCCGTTCACAAGGATTCAATTAATCGTTCTCGTTTGTCGTTTTCTTCTATCAGATCGCAGACACTGCACATGTGCACAGCATGTGGGATTGTCTGTATGAAATTGCCTGTATCAATTTTTTTTAAAATTTGTTTGCCAACGAATGATCATCCCAGACACTGTAGAGTCAAGATACAATGTCATTCAAGGGATTAATCGAGTTGGTTCAGCTCTGAAGCGACGCTCTGTTGGGAAAGTGGTCCCTCTTCGTGCGCATGTGGCAGCTCATCTATTGGAATTTCTCACACGCTGTGTTCTCGGTGAAACAACTAACGCAGATGCACTTCTAATGTATGACCGTATTTCAAGAAAGACATAATGTATCCAGAATTCATTCTGATCGAGTGTGTCGGAAGAATACCAAGAGTCGCATTCTTCATCCCTCCAATACACAACAATGCGCGATTAGATCGATTCGCCACCTTCGTCAAACGGTCAATCTTGATGTGCAACTCTGTCGCCGCTGCCCTAGATTTCCAGACAAAACGGAGACAAATGGAAACACATGAAAAATCTCCTGAAAAATGAAAAAAAATCTCAACAACATAACATCATCGGAGTATCGCCTCGCATCTTTGAACACCACGGTTCTTGATCGTCAAACTTACTCCTGACAACCACAGTTTTTCTTCGTTATATTAGCGATTGTTGTGCGATTACGCGACGCCTATAAAGGGTGCTATTCGACGACGCTCACGGTCCGTATCCACTTCCTACCTCTCTCATACAAATCCTTTTGAAATTTCATTACCATTCAGCCGCATTTTATCTAGGAAATCGGACTATTTTGTTTTTCATTGCAGTTTCTCTATACGTCTTCTAACCGCAACCAAGAATTTGTTTTCATTTCAGGTCGGCGCTGTCAAGCTGAAAAGAAGAATTTGAGCTCCCGTCGCAATGGTGATCACGGTCAGCAACGGGACGTACCCGGCAATTGCCGAGATCGGCGGCGAAGCATACTACATCATCCCGTACAAGTACGCGTCGCTGATCGGCCCCGGGGAGCGCTGGTGGCACACGGTGGACGTGGTGAGTGAGGGGATTTATTGAGAGATTATTGAACTTTTGAACGAACATTCGACGGACTTTTCTTCTAGGAAGTCTTTCATGTATAGTCTCTTCCAAGCAGTTTCCCTTTTCTTTCTCATCTCCAAAACCATGTTTCTGTTTAATTTGCTCGAAAGCGTGGCTGCAGAGAAGTAGCAGTGCGCAATACGGGTCGTAGTCTTTTCTTTCCACACACACACACGCTCTGACTACCGGTCGGGTGACAAAGTCCAGTTCTGTTCTGAGCAGCAGTAGTGGAGCAAAGAGAACGAGGCGCAACCTTGGAATCTTCCCGAAATCTTCTTCCAAATTCATCAGCGACAAGTTTAGTTTCACCAGGATTTTGATAGCATTCCAGGAGGCGGTCCTCATGTCTCTGAACACTCACTGGACGCACACCATTTGGGTCGCGATCGTCTACGCGTTGTGCACACACATGCTGCAAAAGTGGGACTTATCATGTTAATCATAATACTTGACCTCCCAGATGTTTCCATAAAGGTAAAGGTGTATACACGTCAAGCGATTTTACAGTCGTAAGACAACGCTAGGTGGGACCCGCCGGTAAGACCAGCTGTTAGACGGATGTTTCCATAGCCCCCATAACTATTCCAATATAAGAGTTGCGGGGCTATGACGCTGATCTTGATTTGCAGGCACATGGAAACGCGGCCCGCTTTCGAGCTCAAGCGGCCGCTAATCGTCTGGAATTCCCTACTCGCTGCGTTCTCGATATTCGGATTCGTCCGACTGAGCGAAGAGTTTAGGTGAGTGCACTCCTTTTTGGAGCAGTTGTCGAGTGTTGAATTTTCTCAGGAGTAAGTAGGGTTGCTGTTTCGATGACGATAACATCGTAATATTGCGATGACATCGCGAGAAAAGTGAGCTCAGTGAGAGCGAGTGTGTCGAATAGAGAGAGAGGGAGAGGGGAACCCCTTCTTCGCTTGATGTGATGCCATCGAAAGATCTGCGATGGAATCGCGATCCCTATGGCCGTTCGGGAATGTATGCGTCTTCTGAGAGATTGCATGACCCTGAGGAACTAGCTGCGCAATTTTGAGCAAACTTCCTGAAAAAAATGTAGAGGAGGGAATATTTTTAGAAGAAATGCGAAATGAAAAGACGAGACCCGTATTACGCCGTTCACCTCAAACCTACATCTATTGCTATTGTGCAGCCACGTCGTTCGCAACTACCCGCTGCTCGACTCGATTTCGTACGGAGCCGAACCGAATGAGCCGATGGGCTTCTGGTGTATGTGCTTCGGTGTGTCCAAGGTTTGCTTTTTCTCATACCCACTCCCATTCCGGGCTGAACTCGTACAGATTTGCCAATTTTCGAGCTCGTGAACCTGAAAAATATCTTTGAGCGGCTCTAAAAGGCTCAAATTTATTGCAGTTTTTCGAGCTGTTCGACACGACGTTCGTGATTCTGCGGAAGAAGAAGCTCATCTTCCTGCACTGGTACCACCACGCCGTCGTACTCGTCGTCGTGTTGCATTCGCGTTTGTTTTTGTTGTTGTTTTTTTTATATTTTTAATATGATTAGACCAGAATACAGTGAAGAAGTGATCGAGAGACCCAATTAGCTAGCAGAATCAGAAAAAAATTCAAAAAGACTGCTTGAATTCTGACCTGAATGCCATCGTCGGTGACCTCCGATAGAAAGCTGCTCTTTCTCCATCGCTGTCATTTCTCGAACTCTATCGATTAACCTCATTTGCAGTGAAGGAGGCGGCGGGGAGCGGTCGCTGGTTTATCCTCATGAACTACGGTGTGCACTCGCTCATGTACTCGTACTACGCGCTCGCTGCAGGTGAGTATAAAATTTAGGTTGAACATCATTGTCCGTCGAATTGAACGAACCTTATCGGGGAACTGCACAATATGATCTCACTTGCTGACCATACGGATACAAGAGCCATGATCTTTGATCTTTGCAGCTGGCCTCCGAATGCCTCGCTCAATCTCCATGGTGATCACCTCCCTGCAGACGACGCAAATGTTCACGGGCGTCGCCATCTCGTTCATCGTATTCTACTGTAAGCTGCAAGGACGGGTGAGTCTATGGTGGATTCCCACCAATATCAAACTGAGTTCCGGCACACTCGAAACTGTTAGACCGATTGAATTTTGCGTTCAAAGAGATATATGAGGGGCTCAAGGATGGAAACCTTTTCAGTACATGCAGCAATCGTTCGAGAATCTCTTTCTCTGCTTTGCCGTCTACGTCTCGTTCGCAGTTCTCTTCTCCGACTTCTTCAGCAAGGCCTATCTAGAGAAAGAGCCTAAAGCCAAGGCGGCATGATAATATCTCGTCCTATTTTTTTTTGCTTCACCGATATTTCTATGAAATATCATGAATATTATCATTTCATCGAATGTTTCGATAAATAATGGTGCCCCCCCCCCCCGGAAAAAAGCACGTTCCGTGTCGTGCTAGGGCAGTTTTTTTAGAAAATTTGTCGGTGAAATAAAACCATATCGACGCCACCATAAACTGGTGACAGTCAACAACCGATGTATTCAGACCCATCCTCTGGCGTAAACGCTTGATATGATAAATAAATTGAATTGATAATGGTTATTGAGCATGAAGAAATGCCACAGTACCAGCTGCCCTTTTTCGGTGTACACAAAAACACTCCAAATGTCAAGCCTTTTAGAGCGTTATAGAATGCTTACTTCTAACATTACATCGTTATCTTCTCTATTGTTGCTCATTAAATATTCGTGCTTGGCTGATTCTCGTTTTGTGTAAATTTCGCTTCTGCCAGTGACTCAATCTTCTCCTTGACTTTGATTTGTGGCGAAAGCATTGACTAACTTTTTTTCGACCATTTGTGAGACAGGATATTTGAACAGCAAGGATGCTCACCGTAATGGACACGATTCACGCCTCAGTACTGTGCACGTTAGACATCGCTGCTACTGTTGCGAATATCGTGCTCGTCTACGCGATTATCACGAGGTTCGCACTGGTATTTTGACGTTTTTTCATGGGACACATAACCTATAACAGCGCCCACAATAAGCCAATATGGTTCAGAAATAAGCAGGCAATCTTGAGATAAGAAAAAAAACGCGAAATGACCGCGCAGAACGCCTCACTCGATGCGCTCCTACTCCATCCTTCTGCTCAACAACATCTTCGTCGATTTACTTTCGGCATCAGCAAGCGTCCTCGGAATTGCAAGGCTATCTATAGCTTGATTTTATGATGTAAATTAACAATTCCAGATTGTCATTCCTTCGCGAGACATTCTCGCAAGTTTACTTGTACCTTGGACCATGCTCGAATGTCGGATTGTGGTTCTGCCACTTGTGCCAAAGTTTGTTATTTGTGGCCCTTCATTTTAACCCCTTTTATTTTTTTAGTGATTATTATTTTCAGCAATTCATATCTTCTGCGTGTGTCATTCTACCGTAATTTTGCTGCATTCCTTCTGCTTTCGTCTGTACATTCTCAGGTGAACGATTTCAAACTTTTTGAATTATTCTGCTCAAATAAGTGGGATATTTGAGTAATATCGAAGGGTTTCGGTGTAAGCATTATGGCTAGTTAGAATAATTGGGGAATGAAGATAGAAACTTTTCAGAGACAAACTGGTGCACGTTTCCATTCCTTCCACTAGCACATCCCTAGCCATCTGTCTTCTCCTCTACATCCCAACCATGTTCATGATGGTAATTACTTACTCTCAACTTATCTATATTTTTTTCGTTTCACATCGATAACGGATCATAAATTGTGTTCTGAATCAGAGGACTACCTTTTACTGTACTGTTGTTCTTTCACTCGTTAATCATTATGAGCGATATGAGTGGCCTTGGCCTTATCTCATTAATGTCGAGCCAACCCTGATCATTATAGTATCTGTTCTACGTCTCGTTCGAGTACACTCCAAACAAGCTGATGAAGAGTCTGCACTTTGATGAGTACCCAACGACGTGTGAGTTGGACCTTCAAGATGTTTATCTAGGCGAGTTTGTTGCTAGAGGGCACTCATGAAAAATTCAGAACTCTGCATTGTAAAGCCACGTGAATGGTAGGTACAGAACGAGATTTTCAGGGCACTCCACGGTGCTCTCCTACCACTTTGTCATCGCTCTCTCCTACGTTGTCATTCTTTCCCCGGCAGCAATGATCATTATTTTCTTTGTACGCCTAAGGCTGATAAGCGAGATCAGTAAAATGGTTAGTGAAATGCAACTCATAAATGAAATTTGGGTATAAAAATACTATATGCTCAGGAATCTGGAGCAAGGGATCACCATTCGCACATCGCCAAGGCAGTCTATCATTTTTCTAAATTAAATATTTAATTTGCTTTATTCCAGGCACTCACCTACCAGATGCTGCTTCCCGCTGGCGTTTCGCTCGCCTCCGCAGCCTGGTTGTCCGAAGTCACCGGCCTCTGGTGGAATGAGACGCCGGAAAGGCTGATCATGACTGTAAGTTCATTCGTTTCTTTTTTGTGAAAAGTTCCAGTTTGCGAGGCTAGATTGCGTTCGTGTTATAGTTGAGCAGCTTCTTCGCTCTCGGCTCTCCGCTGATCAATCTCACTTTTCTGCCGCCGTATCGACGAATGTTCGGCAAGGGAGGCAAGACGAATGCGTTGGGGTGAGCAGTTATTATTGTGGAGTACAATATTCTTCTCAGTCTTTCTTTTTTTTGCTGTTTTTTGTATGTTTCAATTGAAAAAAAACTACAGCGCATCAACAACTGCATCGGCAACTCACTTCGCGTAGTGGCCAGCGCCTGCTGTCATTCAAGATTTCAAGATGCTTTCATTCAAGATGTTACTCACTCCCTAATTCATTTACACATCTTTGTTCACGATAAAAAAACGTTTCTTTTTATCTCAAGAAAAAGAGTAAATTCGCATTGAATGTGGTTGACTCTCTTCTGTTTTCGAGTCCATGCATGAATTCGGAGCTTCACTGCCGGCATAGGTGTCCACGCCGCCGGCGACTTTTTTTAAACCATGTATAGGGGATACGTGGCCGCGCACTGACGCACGTGCGTCAGTGCGCGGCCACGTATCCCCTATACATGGTTTAAAAAAAGTCGCCGGCGGCGTGGACACCTATGCCGGCAGTGAAGCTCCGAATTCATGCATGGACTCGAAAACAGAAGAGAGTCAACCACATTCAATGCGAATTTACTCTTTTTCTTGAGATAAAAAGAAACGTTTTTTTATCGTGAACAAAGATGTGTAAATGAATTAGGGAGTGAGTAACATCTTGAATGAAAGCATCTTGAAATCTTGAATGACAGCAGGCGCTGGCCACTACGCGAAGTGAGTTGCCGATGCAGTTGTTGATGCGCTGTAGTTTTTTTTCAATTGAAACATACAAAAAACAGCAAAAAAAAGAAAGACTGAGAAGAATATTGTACTCCACAATAATAACTGCTCACCCCAACGCATTCGTCTTGCCTCCCTTGCCGAACATTCGTCGATACGGCGGCAGAAAAGTGAGATTGATCAGCGGAGAGCCGAGAGCGAAGAAGCTGCTCAACTATAACACGAACGCAATCTAGCCTCGCAAACTGGAACTTTTCACAAAAAAGAAACGAATGAACTTACAGTCATGATCAGCCTTTCCGGCGTCTCATTCCACCAGAGGCCGGTGACTTCGGACAACCAGGCTGCGGAGGCGAGCGAAACGCCAGCGGGAAGCAGCATCTGGTAGGTGAGTGCCTGGAATAAAGCAAATTAAATATTTAATTTAGAAAAATGATAGACTGCCTTGGCGATGTGCGAATGGTGATCCCTTGCTCCAGATTCCTGAGCATATAGTATTTTTATACCCAAATTTCATTTATGAGTTGCATTTCACTAACCATTTTACTGATCTCGCTTATCAGCCTTAGGCGTACAAAGAAAATAATGAAAAAAAAAAAAAAAAATAAAAAAAAAAAAAAAAAAATTTCAAAGGCCCATAACCGATAATTATATCGGTTCTGGAATTATTGGACCTTAAATTTTTTTCTACGCAGTTTAAAAAAAATGTGTGAGACGTTCTCGAAGTTTCGAGAATTTTTCATCTAAATTGGATAGCCTAATTCTTCAGCCAGCTGTATTATATTTGCTATGGCCAATGTAAAAAAAAAGTTCGATGAGTTTCCCATAAATATACACAGAACCGAATTTTAAACTCATTTTGAAAAAAGTCAGCTCACGAAGCCGTGATTACGGAAGTTTGGGCTACGGTGGGAACATCCGGAATGTCTTTACTGAACTCGACAAATTATGGAAAAAAAAATTGACACCCTCGTGATTTGAACTCCCAACCTTCGTATTATCAGCCAATCGCGTTAGCCACTAGGCAATGATTTTGGGTTAAAAATATTTTCTTAAAAAATTGCTCGAGAAGATACCCATAAAAATGCAAAAAAACCATTTTTAAACACACTTTGAAGAAAGTCATTTCCCGATACCCAACTGCTATTACCGTAGTCAGGGATACGATAGATTACGGTAGAAAAATTTTCGGATCGATTTGAGACATTTTGGCAAAAGTGTGCCCCAAGGCTAAAATAGTTGACACGCCGAACCGGGGTACGGTAGAATTACGGTAGGGTACAGTGCGGTACCCAAAAAAAATTTCCTCGATGAACTATGCATGTAGGAACAAAGATTGAATTTTTAGAACGAAAAAACGAAAAAAAATCAGTTCACGATGCACAACCGCGATACCGTAGTCAGGGATACGGTATCATACTGTAGATTACGGTAGAACAATTTCCCGATCGATTTTAGAAACTTTGGCAAAGATGTGCCCCAAGGCTAAAATAGTTGACCCGCCGAACCGAGGTACGGTAGGGTTACGGTAGCCAAAAATCGATAATTGCTTACTGTAGAACACTTTGGGATATGTTTCAGGGACATGCTCCACCATGACCTACCACCCCATTTTGGACCATGAACCCCGGGTCATGGGTCAAAACATGAAAGTCAATTGGTGATCGAATCGAGATACGGTAGTCATGTACGGTAAGTGTGGTTACTGTAGGTCACTATGGATACGGTACCAATTATCGATCGAACAAAAAATATTTCTCACCCATGTATAGGGGATACATGGCGGAGCACTGACGCACGTGCGTCAGTGCCCCGCCACGTATCCCTATACATGGTCAAAAAGGGGTCGCCGCCAGACCTGGACAGGTATGACTGCCGGATTCGTTCCCTCGTTGGCAATACACACAACTAAAATTCGAGTCTGTGCGCTCATGCGCTATTCGCACACTAAACGTCTCGACTCTTATCTTCCTCTGCATCCTTATCAGTAAGTGATCAACCAGATGAGACTACATAAGGGCTGGGTGCGCGTAAAGCTTCCACACTTCTGAGACGTTTCCCAGCAATGCGTTCAATCATTTTGTTCTTTGCTTTGCTCGACATTCTCTCCGCTCAAGTCTATCGGATGCCCTTGAGAAAGCAGGTGCGCCCTCCTACAACATGTGCAGATCCTTCCGTTTTAATATGAAACACTAAAATTGTGTTCATCTCTGCAGGACTCGCTCCGCAAAGTGCTTGCTAATGCCGGGCACTGGGAGGAGTACTCGACAAGCAAGCGCCTGCTTCGATCGGTTCGATCCTCCTTTGCCGAGGGAGGATACACTCAAAAGGTTTCACATTATTTAGCTTTGTTTTCTTACTTAGTTCTCTAGTGTTGCGTGGCTCGAGCAAAGACAACTAATACGATTTTTATCTTCTACTCAGCCTCTAGGACATATTTTCAGGTGAGCGACTACGACGATGCTGAATACGTTGGCGACATTACCATTGGTACTCCCGGTCAGCCATTCAAGGTCGGAGGCAAACATTGATAATTAGGATGAAATATTGTGATGCTCAGATTTTCTCGCTGAGTTTCAAAGGACTTGCAGTGCAAAACGTTGCCTATTCAGGTGGTTCTGGACACCTCCACAGCTAATCTCTGGGTGCCCGACAGCACTAATACGGGAGTGCCGTGAGTTCAATCGCTTTTTACTCAAGTAATATATTTTTCAGCACCAAGCACAAGTTCCTGTCTGGTTATTCGACGACCTATGTGAAGAACGGGAAACCATTCACAATCTCGTACGGTACTGGTAGCGCCAAGGGATTCTACGGGCAGGATACAGTGCGGGTAAGTTCTGTTTCAAATTTCAGTTTTAGAAATAATTGAACTTCCAGTTCGGCCCGAACGAAGCCGCCACATCAGTTCTGACAGTTCCCCGATGCACCTTTGGACAGGTATGATTCATTTGTGTATTTTTTGCAATGCAATTTATTTTGAAGGCCACGTCCATAGCGGGCATCTTCACCAACGACACGATCGATGGCATTCTCGGGCTCGCGTTTCAGGTGAGCGATTGCGTGAATTACATTAAGCATGAGCGTAAATTAAAATGTAAAAGAAGTAAAAATGAGTTCATTGCAGTCCATCGCCGTGGACAATGTCAAGCCGCCCTTCATCGAGGCAATTGATCAGAGTGAGTTCCCTTGGCGAACTGAATTATGACAAAAATAATGGTGAACTTCTAGATCTCGTACAGCAACCGCTCTTCACCGTGTTCCTGGCTCGCGATGGACCTGAGACGAACGTCGCCGGAGGGGTTTACACTTACGGAGCTGTTAGTTCTTTTCTTTTCTTTTCACAGTATGTTTCACAGTATGCTCATTGCTGACAGTTGTACACAATAATTCTCTCCAATTCCAGGTCGACATGGTCAACTGCGCCTACCAGTACACCGCCTACGTCCCGCTATCCTCCGCCACATACTACCAATTCCGACTGGACGCCGTGTACATGGGCACGTACAGGAACGAGAAGGGATGGCAGGTCAGTAATTACGTATGTTATGGATACTTCGAGAGCTACCGCTGGCGTAATGCATGCATATATATCTACTTCGATACTACATTCTTGAGCGAGATTATGTTTAGGCAATTTCCGACACCGGTTCGTCTCTGATCGGCGCCCCGCCTGACATGGTCCAGTACATTGCCAGCATGCTCCTTGCGAAGGTCGGGATCACAGACCATTTTTGCATCCACTAAATTATTTATTCACGGAAATTCTTCCGCTTATGAATAATTTTGCAGTACGACCCCACCTCCGGGCTCTACATCATCCCCTGCGAGGCCACGTTTGCCGACCTCGCTCTCATGATTGGTGGAAGACAGTATGATGTCGGTCCGGAGAACATGCGATTCTATGCGAGTTTTAATTTCCAGAATACAAAAGGTCTTGTAAAAAAATAGCAGAAAAAAATCAACTTTGTTTTGTGGGTTTCACGTACTACGTGTGAATGTCATCATCATCTTGTTCCAGGTCACCGAGACAAAGTGCGCTCTAGCAATGTCGCCTTTCTCCGGAGGCGGATTCGGTTAGCTACTATTTTTGTTGTTGTTGTTTTCGGGACTCTTCTATTAATAGTATAGTGAGAAACAATATTTCAGGTCCCTCTTTCATCCTCGGCGATCCGTTCATCCGCGAGTACTGTCAGGTGTATGATGTGGGAAATAAGAGGATGGGATTCGCCCTCGCGAAACAGATTTTTGCGTGATTTCGACCCCTCCACTATCGCTTGTTCAGAGTTGTATATTTTATTTGTTGTTTTTAACTAGATACACTGTTCATTATAATGAATAAAACGTGCGCATAAAGATATTTAGTATTTTTCAACGTTCTGACAACGACTTTTCAGTCACGAGTAGAGTGGCTGAAGGAAGGGTTCAGAAAAATTAAGAAACGCCATGGTAAACCGGGGAGGACATAAACGAAGGTGTTTGACTATGGAATGTGTTCAGGTATTGGTTACCCTCAAATGAAAAATATGAGTCAAGCACTGGAACACCTCATTTGCATATTGGAATCAATAAAAGGAAAAATGCTGAAAAACACCGAGTTAGAGGGAAGGTTTTTTGAATAACAAGGGAGGATGTATATATTTTGACCCCTTTCAAAAGTGAGATGTGATCTTGATTAGTTTTGGTATCGACAGGAATCAACTCTTCCAAACTTTTCTATACTCATTCGCCCACTACGACCGCTCAAAAATTTCGAAAAATCGTAGAATCGCTCAAAGATTTCGAGAAATCGCGAAATGGCCCTTCCTTCAGCTTCTCTAGTCACGAGTACTGACAGGTCTATGATGTCGGCAATAAGCGCATGGGTTTCGCCCTTGCGAAGCAGCAATTTTTGTGATTAAATAAAAGAGTTGACTATTGCTTCTTGTTGAGTTCTGCATTTTTGCAAGCAATACGCAAAAGTCGCTATTTTCAGTGTGTGTCTCGACAACGTGAGTTTGTGACATTCACAGCCGGGGGGAAGACGGATAATTGCAGCGTTGGAGAATGCTGCTCACTCGCATAATTTTTAGCTGCGGTAAATAACCGCAACAAAGCTCAAACACTCAGACCAACATCAAGTACGGAAGGCGAATCTTCTTTTTTTTCTTGTCAGATGCTGCTTCAAACAATACTCCATCTCGTCTACACTTCCTTCTCCCTCATGGCGTATTGCATCATGATTATTCTGGTTTTCTCCATACGCCGACAATTTCGTACATTTGCCACACTCACCATCGTTTCGTCGATTATTGTGAGTGAACTGGGACACAATCACGAATATTCGAGAACGTCGTTTCAGAAATTCACATATCACATCAACACACTCCTGCAGATTCGATTTGTGCAAGATCCCGATTTTTATTGGTTTTGTTTTTTATCAAATTGTTTCACTGATAAAAGACTAATCAGGTACTATGAATGGCTGATCGCCGGACAAGGAGTCTCTCTGATTGTTCGCAGAGTTCACTTTGTATGGTACACGATGGGCTGGATACTAATGGTGAAATTTGGAACTGTGAAGAATTTTTTTAAAAAAAAGCACATTGTTATAGTATGTTTGTACATTCCTCACTGCCGTAAGCAGACTCACATCAATAATCATGTATGAAAGGCACGAGCGGGTAGTTCGAGTTAGCTATGTTCAAAGTGTGCGAGAAATTTCAGATTTGGCGTTTTCGACTAGAGATTATTGTATCGACTTTTTCAATCGTTATTATGCCTGCGGCATTCTGTCTTTCGGGACATACATACGTTTACCGGCCCGAATATTCGGATTATGTGCTAGACTACACTTCCGACCAGGTTACATTGATGTAACAATGTGAACATGCATAAGATATTCAGGCAAGCACTGTTGCTGAATATGCATTCATGGGCATTTATTCCTCTCTGCTCACCTCACTCTCCCTTCCCGTTATTTTGATCTCGATCAAGAGGCTGCGAGAATCAAAATTTGGTTCGGAAGTACATTAGTTTTGCTACATATGAGAGCGTTTGCGTAAAAATTATTCAATCCTCAGTGATGTCTGGCACAGCAAAATTTTTAGAATTTATGATACCTTAGGAATCTAGGTTTTCGAGGATGGCGATCATCGCTGTCAACTTCATTTTGCACCAAATCGATCGGTGCTGCCATGCTGCAACCTTGCTGCATGTGACCATTTTTATATGAGGCTGTTCGCCTAAGGTTCAACAAGCCTTCACAGTGGTCGGGAACAGGTTAAAAATCAAAATGTCTAAAAAGTTGGCCCTAGGGGTTATTTTTGATCCTCTACACGCTGGTACACTCGATTTCGCAATATGTCCCCTTCCCGCTCCAGGGGGGTCACCCCCCATTTTGCCCCAAAACGCGTTTTTCGAGTTTTTCTCACCAGGAAGTGCCCAAAATGGGGCGAAATTCCGCGCGTTAGGACAGAATTTCGAGCTCTATCTCCTGGTTATGTTGAAATGTGATGATTCTTTTTCGTTCTCGAGAAAAAGTCATTTTTTGACCCAGAGGATATGCCCGGAAAAGCCGTTCACAGTTGATAGAGGAGGTTCTCCTGATCATTTTGGTATATTGGACTTATATATAAAGCGTACATTTTGATGTACTTGGGGGGTGGAGCGAAAATGGGACACAAAAAAATTTCGCGAATACCCCCTTGTTGGTACTCATTTTGTAGAGCTCGTTAGACTAATCAATTTTTGTGTTGGACATTTTCATGGAAACGTTTTCTTAAGGAGTTACAATTGTTCAAAGTGGCCAATTTCGCGAGATGTCCGATAAGCACTTTTTCGAAAGCTGTAACTTCTTAATGAAACGTTTCCATGAAAATGTCCAACACAAAAACTGATCAGTTTAACGAGCTCTACAAAATGAGTACCAACAAGGGGGTATTCGCGAAATTTTTTTCTGTCCCATTTTCGCTCCACCCCCCCAAATACATCAAAATGTACGCTTGGACCAATAAAGAAAATGTAGTGCCGACCTTCAGCAACGAGCTTCTGGCGGCACTCCTCGGCGTTGCGTGGCGGAGTGGAAGCAACGGACGACGGGTTCTGAATATAATAATGTTTATGCATATTTACATGTAATAACTAAAAAAATGTTGTCTATGTATCGCAGTTATCATTGTTTTTATATCAAAACTACACAAAACATTTGCAAAAGCCACCAAGAGCATTCTTCAACCAGATTCCTGAAGCGGGAAACAATGAATGTACCATAGACAGCGCGGTGCTGACGTCATCGACCGCCTCCTCGTTACTGTCGTCATCCGAATGAGATGAGTGCAGACGTATGAGGGAGGTGAGGTCGTCGTTCTGAACGGGGAGAGAAGTATATGACTGGCTAAACGATTACGGCATTGCGGCGGAGCATATAGAGAGACAGGTCAATCTACGGCCGCGGAATGATAATAACAGCGCCGATATCCTATCATTAGAGAGGAGTGGATCAAGGGTTGAACCTATTCTCACTCTCCACTGAAAACGACAAACGCAGTAAGTAGTGCATTACCAGTGCGCGATCAGTGCTGACGTCATCAGCCACTGGCTCCGAGTGAGTAGTGGAGAGAGACGAGTTCTCTTCAGTCTCCAGTTGCTGAAAGAAACACTATCATCCCGAAATCCAGTGTGTGCTTATTTTTGCCGATCACACATCTCTAATGCCGCAATCATGAAAACAAAGGAAACGGGGGGAAAATATAGTACTGTATCATCCAGAATCTCTGCCGGCAGCTCGCTGCACTCGCTACCGTACTCTGATTCGTCGGCTATCGACGAGTACTCGAACGAGACTTCTTCCTGAAAGTTATGGAGTTCAACACGGTAGCATTCGATCAATGGAATTTCAATATTATGAACTCGACTTATGGAATGGAAGCAAAACAAATTTGGAAAACTCACATCGAAGGGCTCCTCAGGCTGCGTGGATTGGGTGGGCGCAGTCGTTTCGGAATCGGCCTGAAAGTGATCGGGTTACTGTAGTTTAGTGTTCTCTTTTTCTCTATGTAGCTCATTTCTCCTTATTGGAGAGAAAACGTAGGACAGACTAATGACGTACCTCTTCAGACTTTTGCGGATAAATCGGAAGAGCTGTATCGTCTAGGGCCTGCATAGATCAAAGATCAATCGAGAGTCGACGAGGAAATGAGCGAAAGTATAAAAAGCTCACTTCTAGCCTTGTCTGACAGGCTCCCATTGTGAGAAGGAACCGCTCGGGAGGGTGAACGAGGGAAGGAATGAGGAGGAGGGGAATTGTGAAGTGAGAATCGCAATAATAAATTAATATAATTTGCAAGGTAAAGACGTGGTATGCTAATTGAATAGTTGTAGTGAGCAAATGGTTTTTTTTTCATTCATCCATTGATTCTACTCTCGCTCCGTAAAAATGAAAAACCGTATCCTCCCCATATCCTCCTCCGTATCCTATCCGTATCCTCCGTAAAAATGAAAAGACCATTGCTTGCGAAATGATTGGTGCTGCTGCAGCTATCTATTGTCGCTTGAAAAATTCAATTTCGGCTGTACGAAACACATTCATTTGATGAAGATGAACATGGACCTCTATTGGATTCGTCCAAGAAACGCACTAATGAATGCCAAAAACGATGAAATTGATGGATAAATGGTCTTTTCCGGGTATAAATGGGGCCTGGAAAGGGCTTCCTTGCCACATCTACGATGTACCTTCCCATCTTCCTTCTCGGTTAGCCCTTTCTTTCCTCAGTTTTTGTCTGTAGATTGGCTAATAATGATTCAAACCATTAAGTTCTTCTCTTCTCATTTTCTCCCTCTTCTGCTCTGAGAGGTGGTCTGCTTCGTCAGGGAAGAAGTGTGCAGGCAATGGAGGAGAATCAGGAGGTGAGATCAGAGATCAGAGATCAAAGATCAATTATCCATCTTTCAGGCATTCGATCGCCCCGTTCGTTCCCCTCTCCGTCCCTTCCGCTCATTCGATGGATATTACATGGGCGATTACTACAATTACCCGCCAAGACAGAGACAGAATTAGGATTGTTGTACTCACGATGATCTATGATCTTTGATCTCTTCTACATTCCTTTGCTTATTCATGGCACACGTTCGGAGTGGGGGGGATTTAATCGATAAATGATTACGTTAACAAACAATCAGTTGCGTTACTCACAATGATCTTTGAACTTTGATATTATATTTGTAGAGAATCTATCAATGAACGAAATATCGTGAAATATATGAGGCCCTTTGCCTAAGACTCAAGCAGAATCGTATGAGTCCGGCACAGCCAAAAAAATCGGAATCTCTGAAACTCTGGGATCCGGGGTTCTCGAGGGTGCTGATGACGATGGGCATATTTGTTTTTCACGTCGAGCCTCTGTTGGCTCCAGACGACGTCACGTCGATATCAGTTTTTGATCATTTCCACCTTTTACAAAAGTGCTAAAATTAGGTGACTATGGCGCCAGGGGCAGAATTTGATGCCGATCACGACTGCATACTTTATTTTTCATAAAAATTATAAACAAATGAGTTATAAAAAGTCTCTTCGGAGTCAAGCGAGGGCTTAGCAACCTAGTGATATCGGACCGGAACGTCGAGAGGATTCAAATTCTAAATTTTTGGACAATTCCATCGCGGAGTCTCTGAGAAAATTAAAACATAGTGCAAGCTCTTGTAAGTAAATTTGCTCATCTATCCCCTTGTTTACTCCTCTTGATCTACCTGTCCTTCCGATCGAGTCTCTCCTTCCCATCGATCGCTCCCTCCTCCCTATGTCTCTGCCACTCTCTTCCTTTCCCCTTATCTCTCGCCTTGATGGGAAGGAGAGACTCGATCGAAAGGACAGGTAGATCAAATGGAGTAAACAAGGGGAAAGATGGACAATTTTACTTACAAGAGCTTGCACTATGTTTTAATTTTCTCAGAGACTCCGTGATGGAATTGTCCAAAAATTTAGAATTAGAATCCTCTCGACGTTCCGGTCCGATATCACTAGGTTGCTAAGCCCTCGTTTGACTCCGAAGAGACTTTTTATAACTCGTTTATTTATAATTTTCATGAAAAATAAAGTATGCAGTCGTGATCTCCATCAAATTCTACCCCTGGCGCCATATCCACCTAAGTTTAGCACTTTTTTAAAAGGTGAAAATGATCAAAAACTGATATCGACGTGACGTCGTCTGGAGCCAACAGAGGCTCGACGTGAAAATCAAATATGCCCATCGTCATCAGCACCCTCGAGAACCCCGGATCCCAGAGTTTGAGCGATTTTTCATTTTTGAGCTGTGCCGGCCTCCGCTCGATTCTTAGGCAAACGGCCTCATATAATTAGAAAGATTAGAGGGAAGTCCGTTCACTCTCCTTGGTTTCCAGGCTCGCACAAAGGCCGAACGTAATCTATTCATAATCTCTTTTGTTGATTTTGCGTCCATGCTGCTAAATTTTCTCAGTTTCTCGGTGAAATTGTGTTCCTTTTGCAGTTTCAGAAATGATCAGATTTAGATGCTTCTAAATCTATGGATATTCGTCCTTCCCACGAAAATGTTGATTAATTTTCTCGACGTTTTCTTTCCAATCTGCTCAGCAATCTTCTGTCTAAGTGAGTATAACCGGAAATTTGTTTCTAGATACGAAATCAAGGCCTTCCGCACTACACTCTACTACTCCCGGGACCAGTCAACGCTGAATTGAGAAAATGTGTCAACAAGCTCAGAAAAATTAAAGTTCACCCGATGCTAGTTGGGGTTTCTAACTCTTGAACTGCATAAACTATTCAGATCTGTGAATTTCACTCAGCAGTGCTTGTATTTATCAAGAGCGAAAGTTTGCCGGTGCTTGAATTTTCAATAGAGCAGCATTCCTCTGAATGGGAGAAACCGTCGCAACTTTCCTCACTGGTTTGGCTGAGGAACGAAAGAATATCCAAAACATCAGCTGATATAGCGACCGCTGAAATGAGACACATACATCGCATTTTTCACTTGGATGCGCAGTAGAGTGCGCAATTCGGGTTTCCTCTTTCACACACTCTCTCTCTGCTGGACGTGTAAAGCGAGTGAAATGAAAATGGCTTATATTGCGCACTTTAATGCACAGCTCACGTACCTGTCTCAGCTCGGGATTCTTGCTCAAGTAGATGGCCGACTGAACGGAAGGTTTCATGGACATGGATACCTGCAATTTCTCCGGTAATTTCCCGCTTTGAAAACGAAACTTGCGATGAGAAGTGGTCTAATTGTAGAGAGTACTGCAGGCGGCCAGTTGCTGGTGTCAAATAGCATGAGCACCTTCAGGCTGAGCACCGGGACAACGTAGAAAAGAGCGGCCGCTATCAACTGGAAATGAGTTTTTCCTCGACCACAAATAAAGATTAATGATTTCATATTTTTGTTCTTTGCTTGCACGACCTGAGAGACACACTATATTTAGGCCCCACAAGCCCCGCCCACTTTCGTCTGACATGATTTCGCGAAAAAGCGAGAAAGGAAAACACAAAATTCATTCCAAACCAAATGGGACGTTTGATAGCGCGATGGATAGCCCTTACCATCCCCTTTCGATTGAGCACTGCCCGAAATGTGCACAGCATCACTAATTAGATCAAATTTGCATATAATAGAAGGGAAGAGGTCGTTTTGACGGGTTGCAGTGTGACAGTTTTGTTTGGGCAGTATTTTTCTGACTAATTCGAATATTTTAGGAATTTTAGAGAAAAAATTAGATTTTTAGCTTATCTCCCTATTTTGTGTTTTTAGTTAGAAGATGCGCGGGGAGAGGCGAGCGAGAGGGCGGGGGGGGGAGGGAGAGAGGCACACGCAAATTAGGCTCCGCCCCCTTCCCTCTCGTCTCGCCTTTCCCTCCTCTGCCCCAGTGAGTCGCGCGTGTACTTCTTGGGCTCTAGCGCGGCTCAGAGGCAAGATATCCACAAACGGTAAAAAGCATGATGTTATTGGGTCCATGACGGATGGTTGAAACATACTTTTGACCCCAATGTGGAAAATCGGCTATCTGCGTTGTGGCCCCTAACTATATTGTATTCTATTTCTACAACCTTATGATAAAAAATGGAAAATACCTGTAAGGCAAAGGCGATGGCCAGTCGATCCTGAGCTCGATGCGTTTTCTCGGACAGATGGAAAATTTTCTGTAGAGGGTCGGTATATATCTTTCACCCAATGTGTAATACCTCTCGCCTCTTGATTACAACCATTGAGTGAACAGCCACAAATATCAGGAATAGGAAAATAGATCCACCACTAACAAACGAGTACGCTACAGCTGAATATGAACACTTACTTTTAAAATGTTAGACTTATCTTTGCATCAAACCGTAAGCGAAAGTGACCGCGTGACCGGGTGGTCCGAAGATAATCAGTTTGCCTCCTCTTGCAAGTAGAGCTGATAATTCTGGAGCCTGGGCAGACAGTTTTTAAACTGCGAAATTCCCATTAGCCTACTCACATCTGCAGCTAGTGTGGCTGCATTATCAACGCTCACATCAAAATATGCATACAATGGGATCGTGCTGAGTGCTATACAAGTTATTGCCACCATGATGCATTTTTGATTTCTAAAACGATGCCATACATTTGAGTCGAATTTAGCATAACGTTACTACCTTGGACTAATGATTAATCGGGTCGGAGTGCTACGAACGACCTGATGATGCAAACTGAGAAAAAAATGCTAATTTCTAAAAAAATATTTTTAGTTATCCTTTACCGCATCTGCATGTAGCAGAAAAACGGCATCACTGAGCCGATTGTGAAACCGAAAATGGCCTACAAAATGTAATGCTGAAAAAGGAAACTTTGTAAAAAAAAATATACCGATAGTGTCCGTTCATCCAAAAATCGGCAAAGAATGCCATCACAATAGTATCTGAACAGTATTTTTCAAAGTGACAATAAACTAAGGTCTCACCCAGGCCAAGGATAAATGGGATAGGGCTCGAGGAGAAAACTGATCATTAGGCCGTACAGTAGCATGGTTATCTGAGCATGAATTGTCGCATTTATTTCTTGCGCCTATCTTACCTGATCACAAATGTAGCAAATTCGAATGTCTCGGCTGATCGCGTACTCTTTTATATTCAGAGTTGTGATTACCCAAACATGCACTGGCAATGCGCAGAATACTTCGACAACTTTGAGTGAACTTAAAATGGCCAGGAATAAATTTATTGCAGAAAGTTGGCCCACTAAGATACGGCATCTAATCCGAAGAAAATATCAGTGCTCCAACCGAAACGAAGGGTTGAATTCGCCATGGAGAAATACACTCAACGCTCGGAATGTTGAAATATAGTGGCCTTTTTCAACATATCATAGAAAGCGAGTTGGGAATCCAATGGACTTCCGCTTTCTCGTTATTCGCAATTGCAAAACATGATCATTGAGATCTATGTAGTACTCAAGTTGTAAATGAGCAAGTTAAATATGTGCCACCGTAGTGCTAAATATTCTGTAATAAACAACAATGCTTTGAATTGTCCAAACTTGTTCACTCGTAACAAGTTTCGACATTTAAGAAGTGTATTTTTTTTCAGGTTTCTTTGATGCCCATGGAGAAAATCAATCTGTGATCAGGAAGTTAAAAGTTAATGGCGTTTCAAATATCGAAAGTTAATTTCTAATGAACGTTCACTTTCATATTATCCGTTTTGCGATACATGTTCATTGAGTGCAAAGCAATACGCTGAAAATGTGCCAGAGTTGTGCCAAAATATTCTACCGTAAACAGCAACACCATAAAGCTATTTTACAGATCTTCTATTCTTAACACTGTTGAGGTTGGGGTCGTTGCTGAATTACGAAAATGTGTTCACAAAGGGATATTAAAGTTCAGCCGTTGCTCATCGAGAGTACTCATAACGCTCGGAGGAAGATCTAATCTATTACCGATCCTGAGTCACGCACTTCAATATTCCATCACCACTGCAATCTAGAGCTGATAATCTCCTTGAACTACATATTTTTGATTATTAGTGGTCGACTGTAAGAAATCATTTCCAATCATGCAAATTTTATCGAAAACAGAAAATGATGACATCGACAATTTACAGCTTGACGGGTTGATTTGATTGCTGGAACGGTTGGTGAACTTGTTGCTGAACGTACTGAGGGGCGGGAGGAGGCTGATACTGCGGCAGGGGCATGTGAAGGGTGTACATGGTCTGACCGTCTGAATTTTTGATTTTAATCTTGATTATGTTTTTTATTAAAAAAAAAACTACTTCGATAATTCGATAATTTTTGATAATGCAGGCTTACTGGGAACGGAATTCGTTGAGATGACTCTCCAGCCTCTGAGCTCGAGCCGATTCAGAACGAGAAGAGTGGTCATTGGCGTTTTGTAGACTTGACCGATGGTGGCAAACTTGGCCTGAATCCGGAGATATAACTATCGGAAAATATCGGTTCAAATCTATCATACTCTGTAAATGGTCCAATATCAAGCACAGAGACTAGCTCTCATAACATCGCGAGCGCTTGACCGGTCCGAGAGGATCAGATATGAACTCGCCTAGTGTCACTCAGGGAAGAACCTGTAGTGCCAACTCACCCCCAGGTCCGCCATCACATTCGGATCCGCGTTCTTCCCTCCGACGGTCGTGTCGCCGTTGAAGGCCCCATAGATGGACATGTACGGCATCTGGTATGGCAAAGGAAATATTATGATCACGAAATTAGAAATAATAACCTAGATTTTGTCATTGAAAGTGGAATAAGAATGAGCCAAGTCAGATGGTGGCATAACAATAAGCGATGATTATAAAAATAAAGAGAATGAGTTGCATAAAGCGATGAATCAAGAGCTCGCTCTAGTCAAATGTTTGTGACTAGCATGTACACAATGGAGGAAGCGGAATGATAAGGAAACGTAGTGCTTTTATACGGCCGGAAACTGATTCTCCCGACATACAGAGCAACAGCGATAAGAGAACGAAGAGACAATCGGAAATCGAGTCACGCTTGCGCAATTCGTGGAAAGATTAGACTCTTTCTCAACATCCACTTTCTGTGGCCTAAACAGTTTACTTTGTGCTGATATCATACCAGTGTCATGCCAATGCCATGGCACTGGTATGATATCAGCACCAAGATATATACAATGATATCAGTAGATGCGCCAGTGCAAGAGAACGACAATTGAGGAGAAGCAAATCCCTCGACCTAGCCATTGGACAAGGTGAGGCTGCTATTCCAATGCAAGTCTTGGATAATTAAGGAAACGAAGATGCAATGAAAACAACAGCACAATGACGCGACAGGCAGAAATTATTACGGCTTGCAAATCGACAAATATTCGCAGTACCTTGCAAAAAGAGGTAGTAAAAATAAGGCGATGCACTACTATAACGCGCCGTAACAGGGTGCGAACCAGTGTTTTGGCTCATTTCACCATTCTTTTTATGAGATCGGACTCATTTTTGACGAATTGATAACGTATTATCAGCGATTTATTCATATCGTGCGTTTGAAATGCTCAGCAAATGAAATGTGCTGCTTAGCGAGCTATTGATTGTCTGGGAGAGAGGAAGAGGGAAGGAAGGGGGGAGGAGGACAGTTGATCTACCGCCTCCTCCCGGCCTCTTCCCTTCTCCGCCCCCTCGAACGTTCGTCAAAGGTCAGATACGAGTGGAATGGAAAATAATCTCACGATAGCTAGGGAGTGCCGCTCGTAACCTTCACTAGGTTCGGTGGTGTGACTTGAGATGCATTCTTCGACACGCTCATGATGACCTTATTGTCTTTCGAAAACATTTTCTTGATTGAAAGTCGAATGGACGTATTCGTAATCAGCAGCATCGGCGCTGGGGTGAGGTATCTGAATGACGTAGAGTCACTCACCGGTACATCGTTATAGATAGATAAAAATATGGCGAGGCGCGAAAGATTGTTTGACATAACACGCCCGCTTGCAAGTAATCTTCTTTTGGGCAAAATGTTCACAGTCCTTTGATAAAGGAATCGCGCGATTTATTCAAGGTTTGAGCTGTCCATCATTCGAAAAACACCTTTATACTTTGTGAAATTGTGGTAGACTTGTTCCTGCATCTCACTTCAGATCCGTCAACCATGGTAGTTGAAATGTGAAGAAGTTCGTTAATGAGTAGTCCGGCACTTGATCAGGTCGAGAGAAGTTGAGGTAGTACAGCAACTGGAAATTAATTATTTCTGGAATGCGAAGGACACTTCACAGAACTTGAACATATTGCCTCAGTCTGCATAGAACATATTTCAATAAAACAGTTTTCGCTGAATTTTGACTCAGAATTCGCGTTTTCTCACACACAAGGTTCAGCGAAATCATTATCCGATTCTCAATAAACATCACTGACCATCGTGGTCATGTACGGCAGACTGAATAGCATCGTGAGGAATCCAACCAGAAACAAGTTGCGCTCGGCCTTGTAGTTTCTGAACGAGATCAATCTTCTTGAGCCTTTTGTACGCGAAAATTAAACTATTCATTGAAACTCATTTTTCGTCGTTCAATCGTTCAAAGTTTCCTCAAATTTGTTCAGCGAAGTCAAAAGTTCAAGCGAAAACTACGTAGAAAAAACAACATGAAACCTTGTAACAGAAAAGAAGCACAGTCGCACGAGGCAGGCACTGTAGAGCAGCGATGAGATGGTGTTGGCAACTATTGTAACAATCACCATGTTGAACCAGATCAACGGCTGAGGAAGGAATGTTTCGAAATAGGGAATAAAGAATGGGATAATCAATCACTTCTAGCCCAGTCGTAAATGCGTCGAGGTAGTACCAGCTGAAGCCGACGGAAGGGTCGTCTACCTGAAGAATTTGTCACTGTTTTGTTGTCAAAAGAAGTTTTTTGGGGGAGGATGGTGTCTGATATTCTGATGATTTTTACTTCGACGAAGGCGGTCTCGTCATCGAGGAGCCAGTAGACGGGAGCGACGGCTACCAGGAGGCAGAGAGTGATTCCAGGGAGTTGAAAATTACGCCAGATCTGGAGAATGGCCACTGCACCTCGATGTGCTTCACAAATCTTTCGCTTCTTTGGAAGGTTAAAATATATATTTACTACATGCGCGGGGCAAATATGAGCTCTTACCTGGTTGTGCTTGATCGGGAAGTGCAAAGCAGTGAAGCGATTGAAAGCCATGATCACGTCCAGGAACTCGGACAGACAGTTGAGGTAGTAGGCACCGCTGAGAAATTTATTTGGAGACACCATCATCGTTTCTCCACCAGTTTATCTGTTCTGATTTCCAAATGCGTGTGAGTTATGATAAAAAAAGAGAGATAGCTTAAGAGACCAGATCGGTAAAAATCGAGCACTCCCCGGACACGCTCCTACCGAATTTGGATTCAGATGCCTATACTCTAGTGTTAGAAGGGACTTGGCCCCACAGTACACTTACAGGCCATTATTTCCTATATCGCCGTTCAGGGTAGGAGAAAGGCGATAAATTGGTTAAAATGGTCGAAAAATAATAATTTCTCTACCCGATAAGATAGACTCAAGTTTTAATTTGCAATACATTTGGGGTACCCAAACTCAGTAAATCAGCCAAAAAGACGTATTTATGCTCAATTGCTAAACCGCTTTTTAGACTACTTTTTTCGCCTTTTCACGAAAAAGGGTCATTTTTGGAAGGGCACCAAAGACACACTATGTGCGTAGTGTAGCCCACTGACCTCCTCAACGATTCCACTATTGAGAATGAAGATCGATTTAACCCGGTAAAGGAGCTGTCAGATCTGTATGGAAATCTTGTCTGGTGAGCGAATTCTTCGGCTTGCACTAAGCGGTGCCTTTCACTTGATCGGACAGCTCCTTTACCGGGTTAAATCGATCTTCATTCTCAATAGTGGAATCGTTGAGGAGGTCAGTGGGCTACACTACGCACATAGTGTGTCCTTGGTGCCCTTCCAAAAATGACCCTTTTTCGTGAAAAAGGCGAAAAAAGTAGTCTAAAAAGCGGTTCAGCAATTGAGCATAAATACGTCTTTTTGGCTGATTTACTGAGTTTGGGTACCCCAAATGTATTGCAAATTAGAAATTGAGTCTATCTTATCGGGTAGAGAAATTATGATTTTTCGACCATTTT